>JAKTQW010000199.1:0-147427 GCA_030579415.1 Pichia eremophila | reverse complement strand
TCCATCATCATCAGCTCCAGAGTCCTCAGTTAATCCATCATCATCAGCTCCAGAGTCCTCAGTTAATCCATCATCATCAGCTCCAGAGTCCTCAGTTAATCCATCATCATCAGCTCCAAGATCCTCAGTTAATTCATCATCATCAGCAAGATCATCTGTTGAACCTAACCATCGTACCCTCAAATCATCTCTGTCCATAAGCTCTTCAGTTGTTCCATCATCATCAGCTCCAGAGTCCTCAGTTAATTCATCATCATCAGCTCTAAGATCATCTCTGTCCATAAGTTCTTCAGTTGTTCCATCATCTTCTGTTCCATCATCATCAGCTCCAGGATCATCATCTGTTCCATCATCATCAGCTCCAATATCATCTGTTGTTCCATCATCATCTGTTCCATCATCATCAGCTCCAGAGTCCTCAGTTAATTCATCATCATCAGCTCTAAGATCATCTGTTGAACCTAACCATCGTACCCTCAAATCATCTCTGTCCATAAGTTCTTCAGTTGGTTCTTCTATGTCGGTCAGTACACATTCTGTTTCCAAGCTCTCTAATAGTAGTGCTAAGACAACATCGAAGAAGACTCGTCCACATATTGTCCCTATTAATCCTATTTCAGGAGGTGAAATATCACACACATGGACTACATCAGAATTCTCATCGTCTCCATTATCATCAGCTCCAGGATCCTCATCGTCTCCATTATCATCAGCTCCAGGATCCTCATCGTCTCCATTATCATCAGCTCCAGGATCCTCAGTGGTTCCATCTTCATCAGCTCTAAGATCATCTGTTGAACCTAACCATCGTACCCTCAAATCATCTCTGTCCATAAGTTCTTCAGTTGGTTCTTCTATGTCGGTCAGTACACATTCTGTTTCCAAGCTCTCTAATAGTAGTGCTAAGACAACATCGAAGAAGACTCGTCCACATATTGTCCCTATTAATCCTATTTCAGGAGGTGAAATATCACACACATGGACTACATCAGAATTCTCATCGTCTCCATTATCATCAGCTCCAGGATCCTCAGTTGTTCCATCTTCATTGGCACCAATATCATCTGCTGCATCACCATCACCATCACCATCACCATCAGCACAAACTACTACAGTATCAACCGTCTCCGGATCTTTTGTTTCAATCGCACCATTATCATCTTCATCTGTGGATCCTAATCATTATACTGCCTCTTTCTCATCATCATCCTTCTCATCCTCATCATCATTAGCTTCATCATTAATAAATCCTAAGGATATTACTGAATCATTATCATCATCATTAATATCGTTGTCATCACCATCCTCATCATTATCATTCTTGTCATCATTACAATCTTCCTTTGTAGCCTCAACTATAGACACTAAGAATAGTATTGAATCATTATCATCATCATCATCATCATCATCATCATCATCATTGACGTTACCTATGGATCCAAAGAATCATACTACATTACCATCATCAAGCAATAAGGTTTCGATTCATACTTCCATAGATCCAGGAACACCAATCACCATTTATTCACCTTTATTATCAAAATCTGTTGCTAAAGCGTCAACAGCCAACAACTCTTTACATTTAACCAAACTTTCAACAGTTCAAGGTGTTGAAACAGTAGATGTCAATAAAACAAATTCAGGAGCATTTGTCACAGTTGTTACAGATGTGGAAACTTTAACTACAACAGTTTGTGATGAAAGAATATATGTCGATTATTCAACCACTACAGAAGTTTCAAATGATGTTACACACGTTGAATCTATTTTGACTACGATGACTGAAACAGTTCCTTTGACAACCTCGATATATACAAGTCTACTCACCAGAACTATTACTACATGCTCTGAGGATCCTACACATACTGATTCAACTTTGAATTTTGATGCATATATCACAATATCACCAAATTCTATTTTGAATTCTTCAGCTGATGAAACTATTACTACAACAATTGTTGAAACTAGCTTAGCTTCATCCACCATATTTACAGAACATACTCACCTTGTTTATACCACTTCATCTGTAACTTCAAATGGTGTTACAGATGTTATAACTGCTACATCAACTAGTACTGAAAAAATTGCAATTGGTACGACAATTATAAGGGAATTTGTTACCAGGACCATCACATATTGCCCTGGAACAACTGTTTCTACTGTCACATCAGGCGACAATTTGGCATCAAGCGGTTTAACCGAATTATCACCAACAACATCTAATTTCATATTTACAGCTAAATCTACAATCATACCTTCAAATACCCCAAAATCCACCTCAGGTGGTGTTCCAAATGTGGGAAATCCAGAATTTGAATTTTTTAATGGCTCCAACAAACTATTATTCAACCACAGTTACATGATTTTAATTATTTCAGTAATTTCGTCATTTTTCCTATTCTAGATTATCCAAATTTTAAGATTCTTTTTATTATTTTTTATCATTTCATTTTCGTTATTATTATCTCATCATACATTTTGCTTTTTTCGTTACTACATGCATACTTTCAATCTTCTTTTTACCTGATTGAGATATATAATATATATATAATATATATAACAAAGTTTTTATAGACTTATTTAGAAAAACATTTATTCACTTTTCAGTTTTAGCTGTAGCCAATAAAATTTGTACACCAGGAATTTTTCGCGCTATTGTGTGATGATCTTTGCAGTTTCACTGTAGTTGCAGCCTGGATCAGGTTATGAATCTCTGAATTTTTTAAAGTAGAATGTTGTCAATTTTTGTATAATCCAGCTTCAAACACTATAATGGGTGATAGAAACGCAAATCCTCAAGTACCAAAAGGTTGGAAAGCTATTTGGGATGATAAATATAATGGTAAGTTTATTGATTCATAACATATATCATTTTAAACAAAAAAACTTAATACTAACGAGATAAACATAGAATGGTTTTATGTTGATGAGTCTACTGGTAAGTCTCAATGGGAACCACCAAGAGGTACCGTATTTCCACAAAAGAGTTCTCCACCTGCTTACTCAAGACCTTCAGAACCTTTGAGGCGTCAAGCACAGCCTCAACCAGCATATCAACAACCAGCATATCAACAACCAGCATATCAACAACCAGCATATCAACAACCAGCATATCAACAACCAGTATATCAACAACCGGTATATCAACAACCGGTATATCAACAACCAGTATACCAACAACCCGTTTATCAACAACCACAATACATTCAACAACAAACTCAACGTAAATCAGGTGGTTTAGGTACCATGGGTGGTATGGCAGTTGGTGCAGTTGGTGGTTTACTATTAGGTGAAGCATTAGATGGTGGTCATCATGAAGAGGTTAATAATTACTATGTTGATGATAATGGAGGTTATGATAATAATGGTTTTGATGATAGTGGTTTTGGTGGAGGAGATCTCGGTGGTGATGATTTTGGTGGAGGAGATTGGTAAGTTAAAAGCTAAATGATACACCTTTACAATTTCTATTTTTTATTTTAAATAGACTCACTATATAATATATTAACTGCTTTAAAAGATACCTGTAAACGGTTAAAGTGATCGAATCAGAGGATTCCTGTTATCAATTTATTCGCACATCAATAATTTATTTTGACTTTGATGTTGGCTATTACTTTTTCTTTTTAATGCTGTACAATTATTCTTGAATGTATACATGAAGTTTAAAATATAATATAGCCTTATATATTTATAAAATTTATTCTGTAAAAATATTGAACAATTGGATGTCCGAAAGAAAAGAAACAGAACAAAAAACGACAAGGCATCTAGTTGCTGGATTTTCAGGTGGACTGACATCCGCATTGGCCCTTCAACCATTAGATTTAATAAAGACTAGAGTTCAACAGAGTAAAGATAATTCCCTTATCAGTGTACTTAAAAATATAACTTCAGTAAAACAATTATGGAGAGGTACATTACCAAGTGCTATTAGAACATCCGTTGGTAGTGCATTATATTTATCGACATTACATTTGGCTAGGAATAATATCTCCAAATTGAAAAATTCTCAAGCACCCATATTTAATGCTTCATCTAAACTACCCAAATTGAAAGCATATGAGAATATAATAACTGGAATGTTATCAAGATCAGTCGTTGGATTTATTACTATGCCAATTACAGTTATCAAAATTAGATTTGAATCAAATTTGTATCAATATAAAAGTATCAAAGAGGCAATTATTGATATTTTTAAGTATAATGGAATGAATGGATTTTTCAGAGGTTTTGGTGCAACATGTCTTAGAGATGCACCGTATGCAGGATTGTATATTTCATCATATGAACAATTGAAATCAATTTTACCTAAATTGATGAATTTACAAAAGAATCATGATAGAAATAACAATAATACCCAAGAATTAAGTCATTTATCTTCAGGAATTATCAATTCAACTAGTGCAATGATTGCATCTATATTTGCCACAACAGTTACAGCACCTTTTGATACCATCAAAACAAGAATGCAGTTATCACCAAAGGAATTTACAACTTTTAGTCAAACTAGTGTTAAATTATATAATGAAAATTTTATGAGATTTTTTGATGGTTTATCACTGAGATTAATTAGAAAGGCTAGTAGTGCAGCGATTGCATGGTGTATATATGAAGAACTTGTAAAAATTTAGTATAACAATAAATAATGGATGACAGTAATAAAAAAAGTTTATAGAGTTAACCAATGTTCATAGCTTTGTTGGGGTATAACGAATTGACAATTCAACCGACTTACTTGTTTATGCTTTAAAATACTTAATGCACATAATCCTAAAAATGAATGCATTGGATCCGGAAATTCATCAGGATCTGTAGTTTTATTAAACCCACCCATTTTAAAATTTTGTGTTTTATTCAAAAGGAAATCTAAGGCTTTCTCTGTATTTACTATATTCCTCAATGAGAGTAATTCTAATGAAGCTAATGACCAAAATACATAACATGTATCACCATATTTATTAAGTCTACCATTAAATCCTCCAATATCTTCTATATCAGCATATTGATCCAAATCATATTCTGGTTTATTAAAAGTATTAAAATCTATTTGACGATGTGTTAGAAAGTCTACTAATGATTTATTATCAAACTTATTAATGTGATTAATATTAAACAATGAATCAACAGCACAAAATACCATTCCACAATGGGATTCATCTCCTGGGTACATTGAAAATCCTCCATCATAAGACTGTAGTTGAGTAATGAATGAAAATAATTTTGGAATATCTATTATTTCATCTATTTTACTTGCACCTTTCACTAATATTCGACAAATTGTAGTCGCAATCATAGCATAACGCAAATCTTTAACATATTTACTAAGAAGACCATTAGTGAATCCACCATTTGATAATTGACAGGCTTTAACAAAATTGAGCGCTTTCCCAACATCAAGTCTTCTAAGGTCATCTTTCAATATGAGTAAACATTGTAATGAAAAGCAAGTTGCAGCTAATTCAATTGATTCCTCAGTTTTATTATAAATCAATGAACCACAAAATCCTGAATATTTATCTGTTGTTATAAGATGTGAATAAATAAAATCAATGAATTTATGACGCTCTTCCAAAGTAAATGATGTTTCTAATGTATTTAATAATTGTAATGAAGCTAGAGAGAAATAAGCAATTGCAAGTTTATTACTATCTTCTGATTGATATTTACTCGGAAGAAGTGATAAAAATCGTTTATGACACAATGTGTGCATTTTTACATTAATCAATCCATCCATTTTTTTTAGTTAGTTAGAGGAATAATCATATTATAAATAATAAACAAAGATATATATATATATATATATATATATAATTAGCAAGAATCAATGTAATTAAGATCAATAGAAAGTAAGAAACCTGAATTTTCAAGCAGTGCAATAATTGACTTGATGATTTTTTTCAGTGCGTATTGGAGGGGCTCAACGGGTAAGAAAATTGCGTGTAATTTGTCTTCTATGACAACCAATGATGGTTTCAACACTGTTTGTAATTCATCAATTAATACTGCACAACTTTGGGAAATGGTTAGGTTATTGGACTTATATATTGAACATATTGCAGAAACCAGCTCTGTGCATTCATTATAAGTATACATACCTTTCATAATAGATGTTATTGACAGTATGACAACATTGGAAAATCTACTATAGAGAAAACACGATTCAGGTAATTTAGAACTAGATAATAAATCCTTTATTAATATTATATTTTGAATTGTTGCATTTGAAATGACTGTAAAATTAGCGGTATCTGGATAAGGGAATAAATTTGAAGGTTTAAATAGTAAAGATAATGTATAGTAATATTCAATTGACATCCAAACTGCAAATAATTGCAATGTTGAACTTTTCAAATGATTATTTGTTAAATTTGAAAGAGTAATTCTACACTCATTATACCACATATCAGCATCTTGTCTTAATAATGATAGTTTTATAAATTTACCATCATTATCATCAAAAGTATCATTTTGTTTAGATAGAGATAGCTGAGAAATAATTTTTGATTGAATCTTTGATAATTTAATCATAATTATTTGGAAAGAGATTTTTTGTTCTTCATTCTTCGTTATTGAAATTGGTAAGGGAACATTAATATTTGATAGTTCAAAATTAGGCTGTTGGAAAGTTGTTGAACAAAATAATGAATCCGTCATAAAAATAGCCCAAAATAATCTATTCAGATATTCAACATCAGATAAAGTTATTCCTTCAATATTTGCAAGTTTTAAATTTGAAAGCTTATCTAAATGCCATTTTTGAGTATACTTTGATAAAATTGATTGTATAAACCAAGAAGTATCAATTGAAGAATCTGAAAGAAGTGAAATCAAACTCAATAATACCAGAAGTCTCAATATCTGAACGTTTGATAAAGGATGGGATTTTCTTTTAAGTAATTTAAATGCCATAGTGAATGTAAACTTACGATATTCAGTCGAAATTTTCGAATCTGAATCTGATTTGGAATTTAGATTGTATTTAGAATTAGAGAATATGATTGAACATGTGTATAAAAGCAAAAACTCAATTGAATTATAGTAATCATCAATAATTTGATTTTCACCATTCCAATCAAATTTACCGCTTTCAAAATCTGACAGTTTTTGCATCATCAAAGAGGAATCAAAGAAAATAATAAATTCTAACAACATCATAAAATTTTCATGATAAATTGATGATAAGTAGTTATTATTATTAATGAAAGTAGAATAAATATTTTCATCAATATAGCCTAATTGATTAAATATCAAATACAGTACTTGGTATTGGAAAGAATTTGGCGATGCATCACTAAGTAAAACAATATCATTAATATTATTTGTTTGAGATACAGGTGTTGAGAATTGGAAAGAATTTGGATCAGAATTATGGATATTAGTTGGTGAACATGAACGCAATGAATGGCTAATTGATGAACAAGAATTTTTTCTTATTTTATTTTTATTTAATCTAAAATCAGAGAATGTTGAAGTTGTTGTTGAAGTTGCAGGTATTGGTATTGGCGGTAAGGCGAGATAATTTGCATTAGGTGAATGTGATAGATTATTATTGATATTATTAGTATCATTATTAATATTTGAAGATAATGAGTAAGATTTCAAAGATGGCAATGGTAATAAATCCAATGCGGATGTTGTGGAAGATACAGATACAGAACCTATATTAATCGGAGGTAATTGAATTGAAATTGTTTTTCTTCTCTGAGGTATAGTTGGTGATAAAGGTTGTGGGGGTGAAATATTATTAACCATAATTTGTGGGATGATATTTGAAAAAGTACTTGGATCACTTTCATCATCATCAGTAACAGACGACAAAGATGAAGTTGGTGAACTGCTTAATGATTGAGATGTAATGGTAGATGATTGTCCTTTTACTCTCTTTGGATTCCTTCGTTTGTTTTTACGTTCAACATATTCACAATTTTCGTTTTGTCTGGTACAATTTTGACAAACAGGGAGTGTTTTAGAACATTTTTTTTTGAGTCGACGACAACGAACACAAGCGTATTGATGAAACTGTTGATGCTGGTTACCATTATCAGTTGCTGATGTAAGTGTTGCAGTAGCTATTAACGCAGGTTCAAGTGACATTGTACGGTGAAGAAAGGAGTAAAAGACTACAAATGAATCAAATGATGATTCATAAATATAATAATGTAATCCTAATTAGGATAATATAGAATATAATTTCATGCATGACATTAGAATATTAGCCTTGAATTTTTCGCCAATACCGTTGATATTAATAAATAATGTTAATCCCACACCATGTAGACTGTAAGAAATGAAAATCTAAGGGTCCTTTCCTATCTTCCTTTCATAATATAGAAGTATTGTAAATAGTGAAATCAGTTGCTATTTTTCACCGTCATGTGTCATTTACAAATTTCACTCCGAAACCCGAAGCGGATATCCGAGCCCCTCTTTTGAGTCAATTTCCGTTATTACCATTTCTCCGATTATCTTAGGATGTTTAAGACTAAGCCTCCAGACGACGCATCGACCTTTTTGCTTTTCTTTCCCCTTTTAATTTTATTTTCCACACAGTGTAGAGGCTCGTTATTTTGTCTTATTTCCGGCACTAGCGCACAAATTAATTCCATGAAAATTAATCTTAGCTAAATCTTAATTGTCATAATTGTTCACTAGTGTCCTAACAATCCCTATATATTTTCCAAAAGTTCATCATTAATTAATATATACGATATATCTATCAATTTAATATTTTTCAGAGCACTATCCATAATACAAAGATAATATAATCATATGATCAAATGCAGAATGCTCCATTAACTTATCCCTATCCTCATCAACAACATCATCATAGCCCCCATCATCAACAACATTTAAGATCTCATAATCATCGTTATCAGAGGAATAATTATAAATACAGTAAAACTTCAAATTTATCTTCTTATACAACTAGATATCCATTATATGCAACTGATTGGTCTTTCCAGAATAATTCCTCTCGAATATTGTTATCCTCTTATCAAGAAGATTCTCCAAATAAGTTACAAGTTGTCTATGGTACATTAAATAATCTATTATTAGAATCAGCGGATCCAATTGATTCAATAAATTCAATCTCTTCTTCATCAATATCATCATCATCAACTACAACTTCAACTTCAACTAATGCTCATTCATATCCATTTTGGAATTTCAATAATAAATCATCAGATTGTTCAGTTAAATACCCTGTATCTCGTGTTCAATGGGATCCATCAATGAATAATGAACGTTTTGCAACAACTTCAGAATGTTTACGTATTTATGAAGTTGATCATTCATCACCATTAGGTGCAAATATAATTGAACGTGCAAAACTTTTCAATTCAAAAAATTCAAATACTAATCAATTACCTCCAATGACATCATTTGATTGGAATAAAACAAATCCAACTGATCTTATAACTTGCTCAATTGATACAACTTGTACTGTATGGAATTTAACAAGGGAAACTTATTCAGCTAAAACTCAATTAATTGCTCATGATAATGTAGTTTATGATGTTAAATATATTTATGGAGATTCCAATATTTTTTCAAGCTGTTCGGCTGATGGATCAGTTAGACTGTTTGATTTAAGAAATTTAGAACAATCAACAATTATTTATGAATCTACGAAAAATTCAAAACTTGTAAGATTATCTACATGTAATTATAATGCTAATCAAATAGCAGTTTTACAACAAGATTCAAATGAAATTATTATACTTGATTTAAGAAATATAAGTTTACCAATATATAAATTATCAAATCATTCATCAACTGTTAATTCAATTTCATGGCATCCATCAAAGAATATTTTATTAACAGGTTCAGATGATTGTCAAGCATTTATTTATGATTTTGAATTACATCCACAAAATAATGATTTTAATGTATCCAATAAAGAATTATTACCATTATCTAGATATACAACGGATTCTGAGATTAATTACGTTTGTTGGTCTCCCAATGGTGAATGGGCCGGTCTCACCAATGGTACTCAATTTCAATCTTGTATTGTATGAAGAGTCTATAAAATAAAATATAGCATGTGAGAGTCAACTTCGTTACTATTAGAAAGAAGTCTGTTCAATAAGTTCAGAGTCAATAATATAGTATATGATAATTGAGAAGTCAACTTAAGAGTCAAATAAACTCCTAAAGAGTCAATGTATAATTGACTTCTCACTAAGCAGCAAAATAAAATATTTTGGTATCAACTGTTACTTATATATATGCATACTATCCTTTATAAAAGCCTGATTATCTCTTTTAAAAACTGTATTCCTGCTGTATATTCATTTGTAAACTCTTTCAAATACACATTTTTTAATTATTATTATTTAGTAATTGAATTAACATATCTTTCCTTTTGGCATATATCAAAATGTTAAGAAGTAGATTATCGCGTGTCAATCACACTTCAAGATTCTTATCTCAATTTGTAAGATTACAATCAACTAAATCATCAAAAGTTGATGTATCTTCAGAAAGATATTCATCATTATATAGTGTAACTAATCAATTTGCTGATTTAGATACTTTCTCAAAGAGACATTTAGGTCCAAAACCAAAAGATGTTCAGTCAATGCTTAAAGATGTTAACTCAACAAATATGTCAGATTTTATCTCAAAAGTTATCCCTGAAAAGGTTTTCATTGGTAGAAAACTTGCAGTTCAACCAGCTAATGGTTATTCTGAAACTGAAATGATTGATAGATTAAAGGAATTAGCTTCCAAAAATAAAGTTAATCGTTCATATATTGGTAAAGGTTATTATGGTACAAAATTACCATTAGTTATTCAAAGAAATTTACTTGAAAATCCTGCTTGGTATACCTCTTATACTCCTTATCAAGCTGAAGTTTCTCAAGGTCGATTAGAAAGTTTATTAAATTTTCAAACTGTTGTCTCTGATTTAACAGGTTTACCAGTCTCTAATGCATCATTATTAGATGAAGGTACAGCTGCTGCTGAAGCAATGATTATGTCATATAATTATACTAGAGGTAAAAAGAATACTTATTATGTTGATTCAAATATTCATGAACAAACGTATTCAGTTTTAATGTCAAGATCAAATACTTTAGATATTGACATTAAAGTAATTGATTTATTCTCAAATGAAGGTTTCCAAAATTTAAAGGAAAATATTGATAATACTTGCGGTGTCTTAGTTTCTTATCCTCAAAGTAATGGTGCTTTACCATCAATTAAAAAATTACAAGATATTTCAAATTTAATTCATGCAAATAAAGGTTTATTCTCTGTTACTTCAGATTTATTAGCTTTAACATTATTACACCCACCTTCAAGTTTTGGTGCTGATATTGTTTTAGGTTCAGCACAAAGATTTGGAGTTCCAATGGGTTTTGGTGGTCCACATGCTGCTTTTTTCTCAGTTACAAAAACTTTACAAAGAAAAATGCCAGGTAGATTAATTGGTATTACTAAGGATAGATTAAACAAACCAGCATTAAGGTTAGCATTACAAACTAGAGAACAACATATTAAGAGAGAAAAGGCAACTTCAAATATTTGTACCGCCCAAGCTTTATTAGCTAATATTGCAGCAAATTATGCAGTTTATCATGGTTTAGATGGTTTAAGAAACATTTCAAATAAAATTTATGGTTTCACCACTCTTTTAGCAAATGAAATTAAGGAAAATACTAATCAAACTATTGTTAATGATTCTTGGTTTGACACTTTGTCAATTAAATTAAATGGTACTACCGCAGATGCATTACTGAAAAAGGCAGTTGACGATTATGGTATTAATCTTTTCAAAGTTGATGAATCAACTGTTCAATTATCATTAGATGAAACTGTTGCTCAAAAAGATTTATTAGATTTAATTGAATTATTTACTGGAAAAAAAGTTGATTTAACTAATGTTAAATTACCTGAATTACCAAATGAATTAATGAGAAAAGATGTTATTTTATCAAATCCAGTTTTCAAAAAATATCATTCAGAAACTGCAATGTTAAGATACTTATATTCATTACAACAAAAAGATGTTTCCCTTGCATCATCAATGATCTCGTTAGGTTCTTGTACAATGAAATTAAATGCAACTGTTGAAATGTTACCTTTAACATGGCCTGAATTTGGTAACTTACATCCATTCATTCCAAGGGATCAAGCAAGAGGTTATATGGAATTAATTGAAGAATTAGAAGCTGATTTATCAGATATTACTGGCTTCCATAAAACCACTTTAATGCCAAATTCTGGCGCTCAAGGTGAATATACTGGTTTATCAGTTATTAAACAATATTTACATGTTATTAAAGGTGAAACTCAAAGAAACATTGTTCTGATTCCTGTTTCTGCTCATGGTACAAATCCTGCAAGTGCATCAATGGCTGGTTTTAAAGTGGTTCCTGTTAAATGTTTAAGTAATGGTAATTTAGATTTAACTGATTTACAAAAGCAAGCTGATAAATATTCTGATAAATTAGCTGCAATGATGGTTACATATCCCTCAACTTATGGTTTATTTGAACCAACTATTATTGATGCATGTAAAATTATTCATGAACATGGTGGTCAAGTTTATCTCGATGGTGCAAATATGAATGCCCAAGTTGGTTTAACATCTCCTGGTGATTTAGGTGCTGACGTTTGTCATTTGAATTTACATAAAACGTTTGCAATTCCCCATGGTGGTGGTGGTCCAGGTGTTGGTCCAATTTGTGTTGCAGAACATTTATCTGATTTATTACCAAAACATCCATTATGTGAAACTTCAAATAAAAGTATCGATAATGCAATTGAACCAGTTTCATCTGCTCCATATGGTTCAGCATCAATTTTAACAATTCCTTATGCATATATTAAATCAATGGGTGGTAATAATATTCCATTCTCATCAGCAATTGCAATTCTTAATGCAAATTATATGATGTATAAATTAAAGGATGCCTATAAAATTATGTTCTTAGGTGAAAATGCATCAAATACACAAAATGATGATAAAATTAATTATTGTGCACATGAATTCATTATAGATATCAGACCATTTAAGGCAATTCATATTGAAGCAATTGATGTTGCAAAGAGATTACAAGACTATGGATTCCATGCACCAACTATGTCATTCCCAATTCCAGGTACATTAATGGTTGAACCAACTGAATCTGAAAATAAGGAAGAATTAGATAGATTTATCAATGCAATGCTATCAATTAGAGAAGAAATTCGTCAAGTTGAAAATGGTACAAGTGATGGTGCAATTTTAAAGAATGCACCACATCCATTAACTGATTTATTAGAAACTTCAGAAGAAGGATGGTCAAAGAGAGGTTATACTAGAGAACAAGCTGGTTTCCCATTACCTTATTTGAAAAATTTTAAAAGTTGGCCAACCGTTGCAAGAGTTGATGATACCTATGGTGATTTAAACATTCAATGTACTTGTCCAACTGTTGAAGAAATTGCAAATATGCAAATTGAAAATTAGTTTTAGTGCAAGTCATTTTTAATTGATTCTAGTTTTTTATTAGACTGTATTTTATAGATTTATTTAACAATATAATTATTCGAATTTCTTTTTTTAAAATTGGTTTCCTTGTGTTTTACACTATATGCTTCATAATCTGGGAATAAGCGGCTCGTCAACTAAATTGGCCACTAGTACGCGCTCTATTTGAAGTTATTTCAAAGTGTTAAAGTTGACCTTACATGAAACTAATATAATTCATTACAGTTTACATGATTGAATAAATATGACTTAAAGTTATAAATATATATAAAAAGACAGTACAAAAATAAATAAAATATTATATAAGAATTTGTTATATTCATTTTATAAATTTTAATTTGTTATAAAAATAGAATGAATAAAAGGGAAAGTTTATAATTTAATTATGCAACAAAATTGTTGATTGCAATTGATAGTAAAAGGATATTTGGTTTGTTTTTTATTGAAATGGAATATTTTTCTTTTTCATTAATATATGATGATTAAATTGATTATCTATCAACTTCACCGAAGACCAAATCCATAGTACCAATAATTGCAACTGCATCAGGTAATAAGTGACCTCTTGAGATATGATCGAAAGCACCTAAATGGGCGAAACCCGGAGTTCTGATCTTACATCTGTAAGGTCTTTCAGAACCATCAGAAACTACATAAACACCCATTTCACCCTTTGGGGCTTCAATCGCAGTATAAGTTTCACCTTGAGGAACTTGATAACCTTTAGTGAAAAGAAGGAAATGATGGATTAAAGTTTCCATATCATTTTTCATTAATTCTTTTGAAGGTGGAGAAATCTTAAAATCTTCAACTTTAACAGGACCAGCTGGCATATCGTTAATACATTGTTCTATAATTCTTAATGATTGTCTAAATTCTGCCATTCTGACTAAATATCTATCATAACAATCTCCATTTGTACCAACTGCAATATCGAAATCAACTAAATCATAAGCATCATAAGGTTGAGCTTTTCTAATATCATAAGGAATACCAGAACCCCTTAACATAACGCCTGATAAACCATAAGCTAATGCATCATCCGCTGTAACGATACCAACATCTATAGTTCTTTGTTTCCAAATTCTATTATCAGTTAATAATTCTTCGGTTTCATCTAATCTATCACCAAATTGAGTTGCCCACATATAAATATCATCTAATAAACCAAATGGAATATCTTGTGAGACACCACCAGGTCTAAAATAAGCTGAATGTAATCTTGCACCCGAAACTCTTTCATAAAATTCCATTAATTTTTCTCTTTCTTCGAAACCCCATAAGAAAGGAGTTAAAGCACCAACATCCATGGCATGTGATAAAACAGACATTAAATGATTCAAAATTCTTGTTATTTCACTGAATAAAGTTCTAATATATTTAGCTCTAATTGGTACATCAATATTTAATAATTTTTCAACTGCAACTGCAAAGACTTGTTCATTTGTCATCATAGAGACATAATCTAATCTATCAAAATATGGTAAAGCTTGAATATAAGTTTTTGATTCAATTAACTTTTCGGTACCTCTATGTAATAAACCAACATGAGGATCAGATCTAACAATTTCTTCACCATGTAATTCTAAAATTAATCTTAAGACACCATGGGCAGCTGGATGTTGAGGACCAAAATTAAGTGTAAAATGTCTAATTTTTGATTTTTTAACGGTATGATCAGGAGAATCTTCATTTGATAAATTCCAAGTTTCCCAATTTGAGGAATCATTAATAAATTCAGAATAATTACCCATTGCAGAATTAATTTCTAGATTAATAGTTGATTTAAAACCATCATCATGATTTGAATTTAAATCTTCAGGACTTTCTTCACCTTTATTACCTCTTTTCTTTATAACATAAAAATCATTATCATTTGCAGATTGTTCAATTTTATGAATTTGAGGCATTTGTTTCAAAACATTTGAGGTTGAAGATATATTCTTTGATAATAATTTTGAGACATTATAACTATAATTTAAATTACGATTAAGTTTTAAATTTGCCCTTAAAACGGAAGAAAGCATTATGTATAAGTAATGTTAATCTTAATTAATCCTTTAATTAGAAGAGGTAGGGATCCCTTTATGTAATTAAGTTTATACTAACTTGAATTATAAATTAAAACTAAAACTAAAATTAAAACAGTATTATGTTAAAAAATTGATGTTGTAATTTTGTCGATTGTGGTTGGTTGAGCATGTATTTTTCCTCTCACTTTTTCCAATACTTTTTTTTTACCCTCCCCTCACTTTTTTTGTCAAATGGTCGGAAATTTAGTAATATGACATTAATCAAAAATTCCGAAAGTACTTGCTTATGTAATGATTGATAATGTAATCATTATTTAGTATGGTGTACAGAAGTATATATGAATGTATTACGTAATACATTTTTCCAGTTTTTCTTCATAATATTTTTCTAGAAGGTCCTATTATTATAAAATACTTAAAGGCTTTAGCAATTTAGAACGTGTGAAATTTGTAATTCAATGAATAGTCATTACAATTAATATATCATATATACATACTCCGTTAATCGGTATTGTATACTTCTTCAACTTCTTATTTCCTATTTCCTTTTCATACATTTCAATGGTATCCTTCTATTCTCTATTGATGAACATGTATTTATTATTCAAAGCCATGTAATATACTTCTATCTCTTAGTTTACCAATGATCTGTAAAGTCACTATTAGTTGAAATAATCGGATTTTACCTTTTTTTTTTATTTCCTATTTCGTGGGTTTTTTGAGATTTTTTAAATTTTTTGATATTTAGTATTTAAATTCGCCTTCCGGTTAATTTAAATCCTTTTCACTTTTTTCAATTTCATCTTTGCGTTATTCTTTATTCCCTTTTATCATACAACAAACACATACTAGTTAAAAATGCCAAGAAACTCATCAAGAAGACCAGCTCCAGCTTCAAATTCAGGTTCAAAGAGATCCTTATTCGGTGGTAACACTCAATCAAGATCTGCTTCAACTATGGCAGCACCAGCTGCTTCATACCGTGGTCCAGCAACTACCTCTGCTGCTCCAGCTCCAGTTGCTGCTCCTGCTGCTGCTGCTGCACCTCAACAACCAGGTTTATTTGCTCAAATGGCAACAACTGCTGCTGGTGTAGCTGTTGGTTCTGCTGTTGGTCATACTTTAGGTGCAGGTTTAACCTCAATTTTCTCAGGTTCCTCAGATGCACCTGCTCAACAACAACAACAACAAGCTCCAATTCAACAATCTCAAGGTTTAGCTAATGAAAATAATAATGCTTGTGCTGCTGATGCAAGAAATTTCACTAGATGTCTAGAAGATTCAAATGGTAACTACCAAGCTTGTGATTTCTATTTACAGCAGTTAAAGGCTTGTCAAGCTGCTGCAAGTCAATATTAAATTCTTTTAGTATAGAAAAAAACATTTTAAATTATCAATCCATAAATATTCCACTTTTTATTGTTATTAATCTTATTATTCAAAAATGAATCTATACCATTACCCGTTATTCATGCTGTATAGATTTTAGATAAATAAAAAAAACCTAGCTTTGTACTTACACCCTCTTTTTGTATAGATTCATTACTTTATTGCATTATATACATCCTTGTTTATATCTTAAATCATCTATAAATAAGATTTTTATCTTGAATACTTATTTATATCTATAGAATTACATAGTAAAAAAATACTGTTATATTATATATCGTCTTGGATTAAAGAATCTAAGATAACAGATGGTACTCTTTTCCTCTTACCATTATTATCAAATTTATGTTCATTAAGTGGTACTTTATTAACAGGTACTAAACTTTGATCAACCATCTTCTCAAGTTCATTCAAATCAACTGATGTACATCTTGAATGTGGTCTCGTAGTTTTATTAATATCAACAATCGGTGTGTTATGTTCAGTTTCAACAGTTACATTTGTTGAACTTAAATGCATATTTGAATTATTTAAAGAAGATTTACTAGTAGTTGACTCTTGTAAATCAACACTTGAATTGATTAATTCATTAATTGGAGATATAAATGACATTCTATTCATACTTCTATTGGGATTATACTCTTGTGTTAAAGCATTACGTAGATTTCTACCAGGGTGTGAAACTTGTCTTGTATTTATTAATAAATTATTTGATGATGATGTAGATGATGAACTTGAATGTGTATATGGTGAGTCATTATTTGAATTTGGTGTATTATTAAATGTTGAATATGGCGAGTTTAATCCACTGGTAATTCTCTTTTCGTCAAAGAATGTGGTATCATAACTCAGAAAACTTGATTCATTATCGTTAAAACCTAATTTAATATCACCTAATGGACCATTATAATAATCTTCATCAAATTTAGTGACATATTTTGCATCTTTACGATTTTTCATCCAGAAGAAAAATCTTGCAATTATAACAATTATGAAAACTGATATTATTATACTACCAACTGAAATAAAGACTGTACCTTTAACATTTTCGGAGTGGAGAATAAATGGATCTGCGTACACAGGAACTCCAGCTGTGTATGTACCGTTATATGATGATGTTGATGATAATGATAATGATGATTTTATTATTGAACTCGTTATAGAACTAGTAGTGGTGAGTGCACTTGTTTTCAACGTTGTAGATGTCGTTTGAATAGTTTTGGCCATGGTTGTCTTACTTGACATTGTAGAAGTTGAATTGTATAAAGGAATGCTAGTTAGTGAAAAGTTATGATGATTATATACTTTGAAGAATAGAAAGGATACCCGGCTCAAAGCTAGAAAAAGAAGTTTATCTTTTTGTTGATAAAGTTTCAATATACTAGAAATACTTACTTCTTATCGAATTAAAGGGGTTTTATCAAAAGACTATTAGTTTACATAAAGTAGTTATATATTACAATAGACACATGTATTTTTAGTTATGAAACATTTTTTGAGAGGTAAATAAACAAAACGCGGTTTTCGTGTTACTCTAAAAACGCAAACACAAAACCGCGTAGCTCTTTCTCTACCTCTATCTTTACCTAATACAAATTCCTTTTAGAACTTCCAATCTGCATCTGCAGATTCAATTGCCCATGCAAACTTCTCTCTTAATGTTTTGGTAAATAATTTTTCAATTGGAACATCGAATTTCTTTGCGAACATCACTGTAAGACGTGGATCAATATAGTTCATCTTAGAAGTACCTAATGAAACAGTAGAGTTCTCTTCCTTATCCTTTAATTGTAAACTAGTATTCTTAATCCTTTCTTCAAGTTTATCGATTTGAGCTTTCAGCTTTTCAGCTGTATATGTGGATTTTTCTTCATACTTTTGCTTCTTAGCTTCACTCTTATATTGCTTGATCAATTCTTTAGCCCTTTCTAATTTTTTCTTATGATCTTCCTTGATCTCCACTAATTTAACTTTATAATCTTCAGCTGAAAGTTCTTTCTTCTCATATTTAAGCTTCTCCTTATCCTTTTCAAATTTTTTATTGATTCTTTCAAGTTCTTTTTGTGACCATCTTTCAACAATTTCCATTTCTTTTTCCTTTGTTAGATCTTCAATCTCCTCAAAATATTCTAATTGTTTCTTTTTCATAGTTTTATCAAGTTGTAACATTATTCTCTTTAATTTAATCTTTTGCCAAATCATTTCTTCAATTTTTTCATTAGTTTTTTGAACACCCGCTTGATGAGCTTTTGGAATTGTACGTTGATGGTTACATAAAATTGCAACTTCTCTATTAGCTGCATTGAATGCAACAACTTTTTCATTAACTGTACCTTCATTTGGAATTAAATCTATTTGATCTTGCATAGTTTTAGATGCGTTATAGGTTCTAAAAACTTTAGCTGTTAATCCAGGCATAAATTCTTGAAAATATTTATTTAAAATTGATGGATCCAATCTATCAAATAAATCATCTCCAGGTTTTTTAGGATCTTTTTTGAAAATTTTTAAATTTTTGAAAACTTGTGGGTCAACTTGAACTTCCTGATAAAATCTAATTGAATCTTTACCCAAGAAATCAAAAATAACAGTTGAAGGTGGTTTAAGAAAAATATGTTCAAATCTTAATGAACAACAACCAACAGTATCTGCTTCATCATCACGCTTTTCACCGCCAGCTCTCAATGCGAAAACATCAATTAAATAAGTCGCAGTTGCAATTTGTCTATCAATCATCATTGAACTTTTCAATTTGGTTCTATAATCATTTCTAATTTTATCGACATGTTTTTTCAATTCTCTAGCTTTTTCAAATTTTTTAAAATCTGACATACCTTTAAATGATGAATTTTGTGAGAATCTAACATATTTAACACTACCCATAATATTTTCCTTCCACATTGCTAACCATGTGACTGTATTATCATGTTTAATATCACCCCATTCATGACCAGTTGGTGGTGGTGGAATTGTGGCATCTTTACCTAAATTCAATGTAATACTTTCAGGATACACTCTTCTCTTTAAAGTACCTGTTTTAGGATGAGCACCACGCCCACGAAATAATCCTGGGGGTTCAATACGGAAATTACCAACTTGCTCCTTACGACCATTTAAGAGACAAAACTTGAATTTTTCTTCACTAGCTTCTTTTTCTTCCTTTATTTTCTTCTTTTCCTTAGGTGGTAATGCTTTCTTTTCTTCTCTTAGTTTATCAAAATGTTGAAAGATTTTCGAGAAATCACATTTCGAAAATTCTTGAATATCGGCATCGGGACATCCACCACATTCTTGTAACACTTCTTTGAAATCTCTAAAGAAATTTTTTTGAAATGTGGGATTTTTAGCATGATCAGACTCCAATAATGCGCCGAAAAATCCTGCAACTTCTTCAGCTTCCTTTGGTAATGTAACTGGTTTACCATCATAATACAATTTAACATTTTTTGGTAATGGCTCATATTCTGGTGGAAATAGAACACCATTATGTTCTAAAGTTTCCCATTTAACTTCCCCATCTAAATCATCAGTATTTTCCCACCATTTGAAAGTATCATCATTCTCCTCATCTGAATTAGATGATTCATCATTTTTGATTTCATCTTCAACTTCTTCCTTAACTTCATCTTTAATTTCTTTCTTAGCACCGTTCTTTGAAGGCTTTTTAGAGACTATTTTCTTTTTTATTTTCTTTGTTGGTGAAGTTTCTGATTTGATTTTTCTTTTTTTAGTTGAATTTTCAACCTTTTTCTCCCTTTTCACAATTGTTTCAGTCATAATTAATTATTTACTGAGTAATTGATCTTTGTCATAAAAAACATAAGAAACAAATAAAAAAACGTGGTTTAAAATAATTTCAATATCAATTTATGTCATCAAAAAAAATTGTACATGATAGCTACTAACTGAAAAAAAAGTCACCAAAAATAATGGAGACGCCAGAAAAAACGCGAAAATTGCGAACTCAGTTGGAAGTAAATAAAAATTGCGAGAGAAAAAAAAATTGGAAAAAAATTAATTTGGAGGCTCAGCTTTAGGACTTCTGTAATCAATCTTTAAAGACATGTTTACTACTTGGAGGGTGAGTAAATAATATTCCTTTTGTATAAGAACAGTATACACACATATGCCATGTATTAAGGTATACTGTAGATCTATGTAAAAAACCACAGGATCAAAGAATAACCCTGAACGTTTAAAATTTTACAAAGTTAACAGTAATCTTAACAGTGCAATGTGAAGAGTAATACAATTTTTTGCAGCTATTTTAAATAAACGTTTGAAAACCATTTTTTTAATAAGCTTATTAACACATGATTACCGTTATATAAAAAGGTAATTGGGCACTTGATGTATATATCTAAACGCTTAGTTATGATATAGGTAGAGTGTTTACGTAAGAAGTCCTTTATCATAATGTTTTACGTGTTTTAGATTAAGCTTTATCCAGTTAACAGTCACTAAAAAGGATATTACAGACAATGTATTGTGTAATGCATTGATTGATTAGAACATGTAAACATAATTGTAAACAGATCAAAACATTATTAAATGAAAATTACCAAAAAGGGACAAAGTGTCAACAAAAAATCAAAACATTAAAATTTCCAAATGCGGTCTTCATTTTTGAAATGTAAACAAGACTCCTGATGGGGAAGTTAATCTTTCTTCAATTTTGTTCAAAGTGGTAAAAGGAAAACAGCTGAAACTATACTTCATTTGATATATCACTTTCTTAAGTTTGAAGAACTAAACTCTGAAACTTGTTTTAAGACCTTTTTATCTTCTACTTATTCCCACTTTTTATTATCAAAATCTTCCTTGTTGAATTATTGTGACATTAATTTCCTCTTTTATTTTATTTTTAATTTTATATCTTTTTTATTTGAAAAGTGTCTTGAACATTTCTTTAGTCAATCGAAAATCAAATCTTGATATATATTCAGCAACAAAAAGAGTTACCAAAAATAGTTACATTATTTGGCAGTTATTTATGGAAATAAAATATTATTAATTTTGAAACATAGCATACATATTATATACATATCACACAGAATTCACAACCACAAAAGTTAGAAATAGTATATAGAATCAAAAAATTAATCATCCATATATCTGCATAAAAAAGTTAAAAAAGTATGAGCTCAAAAAGACCTTTACAACCGCTAAATGACGTTCAATTGAATAAGGCAAATATTCAATCACCAACCACAGTTAAAACTCCTATAAAAGGTGCAATCACCAAACCAGATGCAGGTAAAAAAAAGAAAAGAGAGAAGTTAAGTTCTCTTTGTAAGACACCACCAAGTATAGTCAAAAATAGACATGGGAGAGGATACAGAAGAGGTCATTTCTTGGGTGAAGGTGGTTTTGCACGTTGTTTCCAAATGAAAGATGATACTGGCCGTACATTTGCTGCTAAAACTGTTGCAAAGGCATCTATTAAGAATGAAAAGACCAAAACTAAACTCTTAAGTGAAATTAAGATTCATAAAAGTATGTCACATCCAAATATTGTTGAATTTATTGATTGTTTTGAAGATGATGTTAATGTCTATATTTTACTTGAAATTTGTCCACATCAATCTTTAATGGAATTATTGAAAACTAGAAAGATCATAACTGAAGCAGAAGCAAGATTTTTCATGGTTCAAATAATTGGAGCTGTTAAATATTTACACAGAAGAAAAGTCGTTCATAGAGATTTAAAGTTAGGTAATATTTTCTTTGATCCTCATATGAATTTGAAAGTTGGTGATTTCGGTTTAGCAACTATTATTAATTCAGCACACCCTAGAAGATATACTATTTGTGGTACTCCAAATTATATTGCACCTGAAGTTTTAGGTGGTAAGGATGTTGGTCATGGATTTGAAGTTGATATTTGGGCAATTGGTATTATGTTATATGCTATGTTGTTCGGTAAACCGCCATTTCAATCCAAAGATGTCCAAGTTATTTATGATAGAATTAAAAATAATGATTATAAATTTCCACCTGATTCTCTTGTTTCATTAGAAGCAAGACAATTAATCAGAGATATGTTATCTACTGATCCATATCAAAGACCATCTATGGACCAAGTTTTAGAATATGATTGGTTCAAATGTGGATCATTTCCATCACATATTACAACTGAATCATTGAAACAAAAGCCAAAGAATTTAGCATTCATTACTAAAGAAGAATCGATGATTAATTTTGCAAATTGTAAACAACAAGTTGGTATTAATGATGTTCCAAAGCATCCAGTTGAAATCTTAAGAACTGATCTTGAAAGTGAACGTCCTAGAACTTTATTACCACATTCATTATCACCAGATAATACTAAAAACAAATATAAGGAAGTTTCTCCTGTTAATATTAAACCATATAAATCTAAAATTTCAAATCAACTATCAAAGGCAAGTTATGATAATAAAATGGTTTATATGCTGAGTGAATCATTATCTGCAACTCTAGAAAATATAAAATTAATTGAAATTGGACAACTACAACCAGATCCAAAATTAGTACAAAAACCTCAACTGGTTAGTAAATGGGTTGATTATTCAAATAAACATGGGTTTGCATATCAATTATCAACCAATTCTATTGGTGTTTTATTTACTGAAGGTCATACAGTTTTGAAATTCCAAGACAGAAGTGATATATTCTTAATTCATCCTAATGAAGAAACTGGATGGAAAGTTGATCATTTCCAAAGAGAACAAATTCCAAAAGATTTATCAAATGAAATGCAAGTTATTGAATTTTTTGATAAATATATGACAGCACATTTATCAGATGTTTCAAGTGGTGAAAAACATGATCAAAATGGTGGTGTGTTTTTAAGAAGATATACCCGTGATGATAATGGTATCATGTTTGAATTGAGTAATGGTAGTTATCAATTTAATTTTAAAGATCATCATAAAATAGTTTTAAGTGAATATGGACATTATATTACACATATTACACCAAATAAGGAAATCGAAACATTACCATTAGACTATGTTCTGAAAAATGGTAATTTTTTTGAAACTCCTGATGATTATTTCACAGTCAAATATAATTTCATGAAACATGTCTTAAGAGAAAAAATTTCAGTATAAAACATTTCTTTAATGAGTTCAATTTCATAGATACATCAAACTCAAATTCAAAGTATGAATAAATTACATAGAGCAAGATAATTTATTCATTTATACCAATTACTTTTCACCAAACTTATGATGTTTTACATTTTTGATCAATATTGATTTTTCACATTTTACGAATTTAATTGTTGTTACTTTTGTTTTTTTTGTCATTATTAATCCAAGCTTATCCCATTCCTCTCCGTTTTTTATTTCAGTTCAGTTAAAAAAGAATAATAAAACGATTCATTCTGGACTTTTTTTATGCTTTGAACCAATTTAGTTTTAAATAATTTAATTTATAATCGTTATAGATAATATTGTGTTTGACATACAAAAATCAAAACTAATATATAATACGTTTTAGAGTTTTCGAATTTTATTTTATTTTTAGATTATTCTACTAGTATACAGATTTAGAGAAAATGTGATATATATATATATAATTTATTATTTTATATTTTGCTATGACAATAAGATTAGATTATAGGATCATTTTCAGAAGCTGTTAAAATAGCTTTTAATTTCCATTCTCTCTTGAATTTTTCATTTAAAACAGTAATTTTTTGAATTAAACTATTACAAGCATTTCTCAAAGCAGTTCTGGGATTATAACCTTCCTCAGTTTGAAGTCTCATCATAAAATTAGCAAATAAGGGATGTTCAATTTTATAAGCAGCAAATAAAACTTTTGGATCATTAATTAATTCTTCTCTCAATAAATTACCTAAAGTATGATCTTCTCTTTCAAATTTAATTAAAATACAATTTGGAACTTTAGAATCTGGAGTTATTTGAAGCTTAGGTACTCCGTCTGGTAAAATAAATAATTCGAACCGATCTGGTGCGTTCATTTTTATCTAATAGTTGATTGATTTAGTAGAAAAATGTTGATAAATTGTAGATAAAATTGTCATTCACATGAGAGATTCATCATCATCTCTTTATTTAAAATTTATGTAGCTCTCTGTCTCTGTCATTCAATTTTTAAAATCCCAAAAAATGCGGTCTATGCGACGCCTTATAAAAAGACAGGTCAATGAGTCGAAATTAATTGAAATGAATCGAATTGAAAGAAAAGGCGGCTCAATTAATGTCAGGGCGTACATACGACACTGCCGACGTAAAGTCCATATCTCAGGCTAGGGAATTGCCATGAGCGAGGTATTGGACGTCCAGTGTGGTTGACTACAACCGTGTTGAGATTCGTCCATAGTAGATTCTAAGTTTGCTTTCAGAGTTGATAGACAGGTCAGTTTTGATAATCTTATGATGTAAAGGGAATTTTAACAATTTGATAATCATCTCTAATTCTTTCCACTTATTGATGGTTAATCCATAATCAGATTTGTCTAAATCAATTGAAAATTTTCTAACCAAAGCAGTGCATGCCTTAAAACCAATTCTCATACCACATAAATCAAAGATATCACCAAAAGTACTAGAAGTGCACTTAGTGTTATCTAAATTAAAACCATTCATCTTGACAGTTCTACCAACTAAATCCCTGATGATATTGACTTCAGCCATTGGTAGAGAGTGATGTTTGTCTTCAACAATGTGTTTGACAATTCTATCTAAAGCACCGTTGAAACCAAGCATGATTAAATTGGAGTTTAAACCAAACCACCATCTGTTGAAATCAGATTTAGTGTTTAATTTATCAAATGTGTTTGAGTGAGATTTTAAGAACCTATCATAGGCTTGTTGAGTAGTGTTCAAATGTAGCTCACTCCAAGATGAAATAACAGTTTTACCTTCTTCCATGAATTCTCCAGTTTTAGTATCAGTCATTTCAATGTCATCATCGACAATAATTGTTTTAGGATTAACACCCCTTTTTTCAACAATATTAGTTAAGGAAGGAGTTTCTTCACTAACCTTTTCAGTACCAGCAGGTTTTGGATTTTCATTTGAAGTTGAATTTTCAGTTGAAGTTGCAGAAGCTGAATCATTGTTGCTCTGAGTGAGGGCACCATGTTGAGATTTGTCCATAGTAGATTCTATACTCTATATAGATCCTTATAAGCTATAGAGCGAGTCACAGATTAAGATCCAATTGCTACTATCAATGATGACCAGGACAAAAAGGAGAAACGCCCCAGGAAACCCAACCAAATGATGAAACTTTAAATACGACCACATTAGCAACTACCGACGCCCAGAGTGATATATTAATGGAGGATGAAAGCTCATTATCTTTAGAGCAACACCAACCAGCTTACACTCAGGACGAACCAATCTTTCCAAAAGATATTGAATCCAACGATGACAGAGCTGCTGCTGCAAAGGAATTTGCTGACAGATTTGAAGATTGGAAAACATCCTGTATTGCCAAAGCTCCCCAGTTACACTATGTTAAAAAGTATAAAGGGAAATCTAAGGACAAATGGGTAAAGGAATGTATGGAAACAATGATTCAACTTATGAATGAAGAAGGCTTACGTTATTTAATCAACACCTTATTAGATCAATCTAATCTCAGAAAAGAAAAAATCACCAACACAACACTCCCAACTATTATTTATTTGCATTGTTATTCATACACCGATCAACAATTAATCGGCAATACCATGTCGAAACTAAAGTACTTCTGCTCTACAATTTTCAAAGCCTACGGCTTATCAGATGCATTGAAGTCCGTGAAAGGTCCACTCAAAATTCAAGTTAAAAGAATATTTGCTGAAATCTTTAGGGGAAGATTCCTTGTACATCTTGGTATAGATATCTTTACTAATGGTACTAGCAAATAAACTAAACAAATAACTTTTTCCTGAATATTCATCACAGGTCTTTGCACGCAATCCATGTTAACATAGAGATGCCTGGTTACAATTAGTAGGTTTTTATTTTCATTCAACTTTTTTCCTACACTTGACACAAAAATCATCATGAACGTTGCTTTTCAGACTACTACACTCTATGTCGGTCAAAACTCTACATATTCTTCTTTAATTTACCATATAATTTGACACCATTAATCAGTTATATCAAATTAGGGGGGTATGTCAGGGCGTACATACGACACTGTCGACGTAAAGTCCATATCTCAGGCTAGGGAATTGCCATGAGTGAGGTATTGGACGTCGAGTGTTGTTGACTACACACATTTATACTATACTCTATATAGATCCTTATATAACAGAAGAAATACACTTATCCCTTACCTTAAAGGCTTATAGAGCGAGTCACAATTAATAAGTTACCTAATGGAGATGGCAAATTTGTGAAAATTTGTATATTATTTTCCTGTTCTGAGGTAGACTTAGGAGTGAGAATTGAGTGATTGTCTAAAAATAAAGGGAAATCGATGGTTGGTTTACTTTTACCTCTTTCTGAGTTTCTTCCCCTTTTTATCTAGTTTATTATCCACTGGATTGTTTACCTTTGCAATTGCACTCATACCAGTATATTTATTTCATCAACAGATTATTACATTTATTTAATATTTCATTTTGCTGAATATTTTATTTATCCCCCAATAATAATATTTTTCTGCATTTTTTTGAACAAGGCTCATTAGTTTTATTGGACTGTCTCTTTACAACAATAAGTGTTATAATAGTTTAACTAAACCAATCGAACAAGTTAATTATTTTGTTTTACCTATTTCTAAATAATTATGTCTGCTTGGAATCAAAATAATACTCAGGAAAGATCAGAAGATCTAATTTCTGCTGATTCAAATTCAACAAATCAACAAAATAATACTAATTTTGATGGATCTACCTCTGTTGCTAATTCTGTTCCTGATTCATCAGTAATGTCTGCTCCAGTAACTACTCCTTCACCTAATACATTAACTTCAACAACTGCTCCAAATGTGAATGATAACGTCTTAAAATCTGCTAATGAAAAAAGGGCTGCATCAACAACAATTAATGGCTCAAATGAAAATATTAATGGTTTGGTAAAGACTGAAAGTCAAGATACTGTTGTTAAACCTTTATCAACATCTTCAACTCCAGCTGTTGAAACCAGTTACAATTCTACTGCATCTATTCAACAGCAACAACAACAACAACAACCACATCATCATCCAACAGTTTTACCTCCTCCACCTCCTTCCTCAATGAATAATGGACAACATCATAATTATCAATTCCCCGCATTGTCCAATTTAAACACATTACCAAGATATAACTTCCAGCCTTCTAATAATAATGTGAAGCATACAGCTTTACCTTCTTTTGATAGTATCTCCAAAAGTACAAATCAAGAAAATATTAAATTACCTTCTGCTGATAGATTATTAAATTCTCCACCTAAGACAGTTGCTGAACCATCAACTAATAATGTTGTTCCATCCCAAAATCCTTCAAATGGAACATCAGAAAATGTCGTTGATAATAATAATAGTGCTGCAGTTTCGGAAAAACCTTCAAATTCTGAATCAACAGAGTTTAATTCATCTTATAAACCACTAAACGTAAAAGATGCACTTTACTATTTAGATCAAGTTAAGCTTCAATTTAGAGATCAAACAGATGTTTATAACAATTTCCTTGATATTATGAAAGATTTTAAATCACAAAAGTAAGTTTTTTCAACAACTCTTTTTTTCCTATGGATTAACATACTAACATTTTATTAATTATTATTATTATTATTATTACAGCATTGATACTCCTGGTGTTATTGAAAGAGTTTCATCTTTATTTAAAGGACATCCCAAGTTAATTGACGGTTTTAATACGTTTTTGCCACAAGGATTTTCTATTAAATGTTCCCCATCCGATTTCAATACTATCATAGTTACAACTCCAATGGGTACATCTATAAGAAGAGATTCTGCAACTTTAGAGTCTGCAACTGAAAATAACAGAGTTGATTCTCAAGATCATAATAATTCAGCAGAATTCAACAAAAATCAATCATCTACTGAATATCAACAACAACAACGATTACCTCCAGTTTCTTCATTTGGACAACAACAACCTTCGGTACAAAATCAATCACAAAGTCATGTACAAGTTCAAAATCAAGAACAACAAACTGAAACCAAACAAAGTACTCCAGCAGAATTTGATCAAGCTATCAACTATGTTAACAAAATCAAACAAAGATATGCTTCTCAACCAGATATTTATAAGTTATTTCTTGAAAATCTTCAAATGTATCAAAAAGGTTTGAAACCAATCAATGAAGTTTATAGAGAAATTTCCGTTCTCTTCAAAGATGCACCCGACTTACTAGAAGATTTCAAGTTGTTTATGCCTGAAAACACTGTCGTTAAAGATTTAAAACAACCAGAGTATACGTATCCTCAATATTATAACCAAAACGTACAATTACCTCCAGTTGGTAGCTTCCAATCAAATGCAACACATTTTGCAAATGGTCAAGCTGATGGTAAACAACAATCAATGATGTTTAATCAACAACAGTATTCTTTACCTCCACCTCAACAAATTGCAGTTGATGATTCCCATATGAATCAATATGCATATCAACAACAACAGCAACAACAACAGTTACAACAAGTACAACCGCAATACCAACAACAATACCAAACAAATGATCATTCTTTTGGTAAAGATAAGAAAAAGAAAGGTTCGGTTGCTAGTGTTAGTCAAATTCAAACATATCAAAAACAAGGTCAATTACAACCTCAAGATGAATTTCCTGTTTCTAATTTGAGAGGTAGTATTTCTGAAAAACCTTCATTAATTTCAGGTGTTTTGGAACCGGTTTATCCTAAAACTTTGGATACTGATTTAACAAATGAAATTGCATTTTTTGATAAAGTCAAGAAATCAATTGGTAATAAACAAACATATAATGAATTTTTAAAATTACTGAAATTATATTCAAGTGATGTTGTTGATAAGGAAACACTTTATCAAAAATCACGTAGTTTAATTGGTGAATTTCCTGAACTTTTTGAATGGTTTAAGAATTTTATTGGTTGGCAAGAATCACCATTAAGAATTGAGGATATTGCTGTTAAAAAGCAACAAATTGATTTATTAATGTGTAAAGCTGCTGGTCCATCATATAGACAATTACCAAAATCACAAACTAAGATGCCATGTTCTGGAAGAGATGATCTTTGTTGGTCAATTTTCAATGATGAATGGGTTGGACATCCGGTTTGGGCTTCCGAAGAATCGGGTTTTATTGCACATCGTAAAAATCAATATGAAGAAATGTTATTCAGAATTGAAGATGAAAGACATGAATATGATTATTACATGGAAGCAAATTTAAGAACTATTCAAACTTTAGAAACTATTGCTAATAGAATTGCAACTATGACACCTGAAGAAAAAGCTGAATTTAAATTACCTGTTGGTTTAGGGCATACTTCAAGCACTATTTATATTAAAGTTATTAGAAAAATTTATGATAAAGATAGAGGTTGGGAAGTTATTGATGCATTACATGAAAATCCCGTTGTTGCTGTTCCTATTGTTTTGAAAAGACTAAAGCAAAAGGATGAAGAATGGAAAAGAGTTCATAGAGAATGGAACAAAGTTTGGAGAGAAGCTGAACAAAAATTAATGGTCAAATCATTAGATCATTTAGGTTTATCTTTTAAAAATATTGACAAGAAACTTTTAACTAATAAACAACTTGTTAGTGAAATCTCAACCATTAAGCAAGAACAAGTAAATAAAAAGTTACATCCACTGATGACAAGACCTAAATCTGAATTGATAACTAAGTATGAAGATTTTACTATCTTTATGGATATTCTGAAATTAATCAATACCAATATGAAACATAATCAATTATATTCACAAAATGATAAAGAAAGAATGGAATCATTCATGAGATCATTCATGATCAAATTTTTCTTTATGGATCCAACATTTATTGAAAATGAATTAAAGGATAGAGGTATTGCTTCAATTGAAGAAATTGAGAATGCCTTAGAAAATAATAATCATGAAGAAACTTCTAATAAAGTTAATTTCCCTACTTTATCACAAACTAAGAAGAGACCGAGAGATTATGATTTATTGAAAGATGTTTTGAGAAGAAATAAGAGAAAGAAGAGTGATCTACAAAATCAAGCTGCAACTCAAAGTGAAACCTCAGCTGATAATAGCACATCAAATTCACATGCTGAAGGTGATGATGAACCAATATCAGAAGAGTTACAAAAAGCACAATCAAGTTGGATTTCAAATGATATTATCGATTTTAAAACTGGTGAAGCAAGAGATGAATATAATATGTTTGCAAATACCCAAATTTATGTCTTTTACAGACATTTAGATACTCTTTATAAGAGACTTCTGGAAGTTAAGAAATTAGGTCCAGAAACTAATAAAGAAATCAAATCTAGAAAAGAAACTAAGTTTGCACGAGATTTAGGTCTGATTGATCATCATTTAGAAGAAGTTGGACTTTCAATTAAGGGTGATGATTCATATGCTGAAGCTCTTAATTTATGTGATAAATTAATTGATGGTAAAATTGAACAAAATACATTTGAAGAAGCTTTACGTAATGGATTTAGAAATAAAGCATTTAAGATTTTCACTATTGATAGAGTTATCCAAAGTTTAATGAAACATTGTCATACTATTGTTTCTGATTCTAAATGTAGTGAAATTTTAATGTTAATGGAAAAAGATCATAATCAAACAACTACTACCACCAAGGATCAAATTTTGTACAGAGTTCAGGTTAGAAGTTTCATGAATCAAGATGAAAATATGTTCAAAATCACATATAATAAAGCAATAAAATCTACTACAATTACATTCTTAGCTCTTGATGATTTAACCATAAAAGATGAAAGTGCTACTGCTGAAAGTAAATGGAATTATTATTTAACTAGTTATTCTATGGCACATCCAACTGAAGGTTTAGATAGTTCTAAAACTAGATTACCATTCCTTAAAGTTCAATTAGAAAATGAAGAAAGTGATCAAAATGAAATTGAAGGTATTGTTGATTCAAAACTATCAGTTAAAATTGATATGGACACATATAGAATGAGATTTGAACCTGAATCATATGATTTATTCATCAGAAACTCATTATATACTAAACCTCCAACTAGTGAAAAAAATAAATCTATTAGAATTAATAAATTGAAGGATGTTATAAATGGTGATTATGGAATTGCAGGTGATTTGAAAGGTGGTTTGTTAGAGCGTGCTAATGAAAAATTATCTATCTTAAAAGAAAAAGGTCCACAAGAATATCTTGCATTCAGTCTAAATCCTGAATCAGAGGAAACTAAGGATGGAGCTATGGATGACAAAAACGTAGTTATGGAAGATGAAGCTAAAGAAAAGGATAATGGAACCACTGCGAAGGATGATAAATCTGAGGAGAGTCTTGAAACGAAGAATGAAGAAAATAAAGATGAAGATCAAAAAGAATCCGAACTTTTTAAGGTTGATGTAGGTAATACCGTAACTAAGGAAGCGATTCCAGCTGATGTAACTATTATGGAAGGTGATTCGACTATTCAACAAGACGAAACTGTTGAGAGAGTTGATATATAATCGTAGTAAATTGTCAAATATCTAGTGTACTTTTTTTTAGTCCAATATTATGGACTCTTATATGTTGTTTTTACTACTTCTTTTGAAGTATTTTGTTTTTAATATTAATATTTTGTATTTTATAAAAAATTATCTATCTTAATTTACTTAATTCATAGTCTTCCGTCTCTAAATCTACACCGAAGTCGTCCAATGTTTCACCCATGAAATTTGACCAACTTTTAACCGTCGTTTCATTATAATCATCAATCGAATGTTCATTTAGGGCATTGGCATCAATGAAATCTACTGGGTCAGAATTTGATCCATCTGGGGGAAATGGTAACTTCAATTGATCCTCGTTCAGCTTATCTTTGATAAAAACAGTTCCATCGCCACTTGCACGTCCGAATGGATACATCCAAAGGTAAATAGGGCCTAAAGAATCTACTAAATTTTCATAGGGTGATCCTAAATCATATGGGAATACTAAATCTGCATAAGTAAAATTCCAAGGTATCTTTGTACTTTTCTTTAGCTCTCTATAATTGATTTTCCAGGTCTTTAAATTGGGTATTGGATCTGGTTTACCTGGATATAATTTTGAATAGTTTGAACGTACATCTTCCCAAAACTTTTCAGTAAAAAAATTATCTTGAATTCTTTCACATTCCCATTCTTCTATCATTGTTTGATTGGAGATTATTGAAGCAACACATCTAATAAATAAAATGGAAATTGTTAATAAAACAAAAGATATAAGTAATATATTGATGATAAATATTGTTAAAATAGATGTTGAAATGAAATATGATGGCAAATTTTTAATTTGAAATAATTTCCATATTCTACCACAAAAATAAATAAAACCATAAATAATTGTAACTAAAATCCATACCAAGAACCTCATAAAATGGGGTAAGTTATTATAACCAATACAATTGTTTGTCCATGGACAATGATGATCCATTCTTAAAACACATTTTCCACATTTTTTACAATGATGGGTACGTTCAGGTTTATAGTGCTTACATTTCACACAATATTTCCTCCATATTGTTTGCGGTTGTTTGAATTCACTATCTGGTAATTTGTAATCATCTTTGGGTGATCCTGCAGGTGTAACTATGGCTAAATAATAAGAAATCCAAAGCATTATATTTGAAAACTCGAAAAATAAAAACCATTTTGACTTAAGGTGAATTGGATCATTGTATATAACGTATGTTGTTGATGTCTGTAAATACAATATAATTATGGAGGGTATTGCAATACCCATCCATGGATGTTTGAATGTCACTGGCATTGTTTTACTTGATGTCCAAGGATCGAATCGATGTGATGATAAAGTTTATAAATTTATGCATTGACTGGAAAATTTAAAATGTCGGTTAAAGTAATGTTCGATGAGACATTGAATTACTTTTATCTTCACAACTCATTAGAACTTTATATTTACAAATTCGAGTTACTTTTTAGCTCATTAAAATACTAAACAAGATCTATATACTAAGTTTGACATCAATTCAAATCAAATCAAAGCATCAGACTTTAATTTCTTTTTAGTACGACGTAAAACATCTCTACGAAGTCTTCTGAATTCTCTATTTAACTCACCTCTATTTTTCCAGAACCAATCATCATATTCCAATTCTTCATTAACTCTAACTTTTCTAAATCTATTAATTTGAGCTTGAGCAATCAAGAAAGGAGAGTTAAAATGAGAAAAGAATAAACCCATATTTTTGGTCTTTCTGACTGGTAGAATAGTATTGGTATCTTCTTCGTCTTCCATTTTCTCATCTTCAAGTAATGATAGTTTGGTAGGTCTGGTGCTACTTAATAAATCTCTAAGTTTTTCTGTTGTGTTTTTGGAACCATCTGCATCATTAGTGTTGGATGAACCAAAAGTTGGAATAAATTCTTCTTCGTCATCATCTCCACCTTTTTGATCATTGTTCTCTACTTCTTGTTGTGGTTCATCTATTGAAGTTTTATTATGACTGACAAATTGTTCATGTGATTCTTCTTGTGTGTTTTCGGTGACCAAATCGTCATTTATTTGTTCTGGTTGTTCTGACTCTTCTTCTTCAACAGTGTTTTGTGGTTTTATATTTTTGTAAAATTCATAATCATCCTCTTCATCATCAAAAGTAACAACTTTGGCATGCTTTTGATACTCTTCAATAATTGACTGTCGTAAAGGATGTAAACAGTTAGTTTCTTGTACATTATATTCAATTTCCATTTCATCGTCACTGTTTTCATTTTCAACATGTTGAAGTTCGTAATCAAATCCTTTATCCTCTTTGCTATCTTTACTATCATCATCGTTGATTTCAATCGGTTTGGAGAAATCATATTTGCTTAACATTTGATTCAGTAGTTGGTTTGTCTTATTATGTTCCTCATTCAATTCTTCTTCAACTTCGGTTTTTTCGATTGGTTCATCATCAACATGAACACCATTGTTACCGAAAACCAAAACCTTACCTGTGAATCTTTCAATAACATGATCATTACCATCTCTCCATTCGCCGGCAATAAAACGATATGTAAAATCCTTAATATTTTTATTCTTATCAATACCCCATAACTTGTTCTTCTTACATTTGATTACCTTTAATCTACCATTGATTTTAACTCTGATTGTTAAATTTTTTAAATCGGTTTTTCTTGGTGTTGTTCTCATTCTTCCCTTAATAACTAATGCAGCTTTAAATGGGTTCATATTTTTAATTGCTATTCTTTCTAATCTTTCATCTGCAAGATTTTGTCTTTGTTTTCTTTGTAAGATCTTTTTATCTTGTCTCCTGGAATCTTTTTCCCATGCAGATTTGTAATCTTCCTTAGCTTTTGCAATTGTAAGTTTTGAACCTTTGAATCTAACACCATCCCATAACTTTTTGAGTTTAAGATACTCATCTTTTTTCAATTGCATTGTAATATATGCAAAATGGTATTCTAAAACAGGTTTTTCATGAACTTCAAATGAATCAACTATTTTACCAACTTTACCAAATCTGGTCTCAAGATCTGCGATATCTCTCACCAAATCCTTTGAAAGACCACCAACATGAATACGGACCTTTTTACTCCTCTCTTTCTCAACCATACTACTATATATCCAGTCAGCCCTGTACTTAGTAACCTACTTTCTGTACAAAGTTATTTATAATATATATATATAACTTTAAAATCTCTTCCTTAACACTTAGTGATAAAAAAATTTTATTTTACCCGAAAAGGGTAATTTCAAGTGCACGGATGATATGATTTTTCATGAAGTCTCTCTCCTCTCTATGAGGATGCCATAATAATGAAATGTATATCAAAGATTGTGTTGCCTGGGATTTACCTGGGGATTACTATTGCTTGTCTGAATAGGTAGTTCAATAAATAACCGTTTGATACTCTCTAAAATGGCATCTCAGAAGACTGAAACAGGTGTGGTGATTGCCGATGAGGAAGAAATTGTTTTGAATATCGATTACTATCTTGATCAAATATCAGATTTTAAGTTAAGAGATCAATTCACAAGTACAACCATATCTATTCCACTAAAGGTTGAAGGTGAAGAAGTTGCCATCGATACTTTGAACGATTTACCTGATGATCCGAATGAATTATGCTCTCTTTTAAGTACTGAAGAATGTATATCAAAATACTGGATTTTAGTTTCAAAAGCATATGCTAATCAAGGTAAAATTGATGATGCATTAATAGTTATATCACAAGCATTACAAAATCCATTTATTATTTCATCTGGTAAAAAAGAATATTCAGAACTTAATAATTTTGCTGCTTGGTTAAATATACTTAAAGCAGATCTATTCAACGATTCAACTTCATTTGAACTTGCTAAATCTGAACTCAAAGCTGCATCATCTACTTTAACTGGTTCAGAAGATGATGAATATAATACTTTAGCTGATGCTGTCTTATCTTTATCCACTAAAAAAAATAGAGGTCGTAGAACTAAGTTTGATACAGAATCAAGAAATTTCGATACTTTACTTCAAAAGAATCCAAAGAATTGTTATGCATTATTAGGAAAGGGTAAATTGTTTTTTTATAGACAAAACTATATTAATGCTTTAAGATTATTCCAAAAAGTTTTACAATTGAATCCACTTTTAAGACCTGATCCAAGAATTGGTATTGGTCTATGTTATTGGTTCTTAGATAGAAAAGATTTAGCAACTCAAGCTTGGCAAAATTCAATTCAGGTTAATCATGACAATAATTTAGAAGCTAAAATCTTAATTTCAATTGCTAAATTTGATGATTGTTTCTTAAATTCTACATCTGATGAAGATTTCAGAACTAAATATACCGAAGCTATGTCTTTCACTCAAGCATCTTATAAGGAAAGTCCAAAAAATGAAGTTATTCAAATTATCCTTGCGTCTTATTTCTTTGCTAAGGGTGATATCAAAGTAGTTGAAAACATTTGTGGTAAAATCTTCGATGATAAAGCATCAACAAATTTTGTTAAGAGTGAAGCATTATTTTGGTTAGCTAGATGTAAATTAGCTTCTGGTGATGTTTTACAAGCACAAAAGAGTTTCTCTGATTCAATTAAATTAAATGATAATAATATTTTAGCAAGAATTGGTTATTCACAGTGTTTAGTTATTAGAGGTGAAATCAATGATGCTATTAGAACTTTAGAAAAAATCTATGAATCAAATTTTAAAATTCTAGAAGTCACTTATGCATTAGGTATGTTATATTCAAAAATAGAAAAATCTAAGAAAAAGGCCATTGAATATTTAGAAAAATATGTCAAAGTTGCAGATGACCAAAATGAACCAGTTTCAACTGCTTCATGGATAACATTAGCTAAACTTTATGAAGAGATTGATATTTCTAAATCTTTAGAATATTCAATTAAAGCAAAGGAAGATGAAATTGCAGCCGGTAAATCCGATGAAGAAATTTCAGCGATCTTGTTTAATAATATTGGTGTTTTTACATTATTAGAGAATCACCCATCTGAAGCAGAAGAATATTTTGAAAAAGCTTATAAAAATGTTAAATCACAATATTCTGATGATGAAAAGGCTGAAGAAGCTTTAGAAATAACACTTAAATATAATATTGCAAGAGCAAAGGAACAATCCAATGATCTCACTAAGTTAAAGGATGCACAAGAAATGTATAATGAAATTCTTGAGAAATGTCCACATTATACAAATGCCAAAATTAGATGGTTAACTATTGCATGTTTAACTGAAGATAAGAATGTGAAAGAAGAAGTTGAGCAATTATTGAATGAAGAATCAGATGATATGGAAGTTAGATCATTTTATGGTTGGTATTTACGTAGATTTGGAAAGAAACATGGTGTTGAAAAACCAAAGGAATTAGAATCGGATCATCATAAGGAAACTGTTACTAAATATGACTCACATGATTGTTATGCATTGTTATCATTAGCTAATGTTTATTGTACACTTGCAAGAGAAACTAAAGATCAAAAGAAGAAAGATCAATATTATATACGTGCAACTCAACTTTATCAAAAAGTTTTAACATTAGATTCTAAGAATGCATATGCTGCACAAGGTATTGCAATTATATTTGCAGAAGAGAAGCAAACTGCATTAGCATTAGAAATTTTTAGAAAAGTTAGAGACTCATTAAATGATATTACAGTTTATTTAAATATGGGACATTGTTTATTAGAAGTTAAACAATTTGCTAAAGCTATTGAATGTTATGATTTAGCACTAACTAGATTTACCGATGGTAAAGATGCAAGATTATTAAATTACTTTGCAAGAGCATGGTTATTTAGAGCAATTCATGAACGAAATCTTGATTATTTTAAAAAAGCTCTAACATATGTTAACAAATCATTTGAATTAAATCCAATTCCATCATATCAATTTAATATTACATTCATTGAATATCAACTTGCAGACTTCATAAGAAAGATGACACCAACAAAGAGAAATATGGAAGATCTTGAGAAATCTATTAAAGGATTAGAAGATTCTATTGTTATCCTAAATTCAATGGCTGAAGATTCAAATATTCACGCACCATATCCTGTAGAAGATTTGAAAGTGAGAGTAATGATGGGTAAATCATTATTAAAACAATTAGAGAAAGCGCTTGATGAACAAAAAGAATATGAAAATACATTCCAAACTAAATTAAAGGAAGCTAAGAGATTAAAGGAAGAACAAGAGAGACAAAAGGAAGAAGAAAGATTAGTTGAAGAAGAAAAACGTAAGAAAGTTGAAGAAAAACTTCTTGCTGAAAGAAAGGAACTTGAACAACAACAAGCAGAATGGAATCTTCTTAGAATGGAAGAAGAAAAGGACAATCAAGATATGTTGGATAAGAATCCTGAACCTAAAGAAAAGAAAAAGAGAGGCAGAAAGAAGAAAGAAAATAGTAATGGAGAAGAGAAATCATCAAAGAGAAGAAAGACCACCAAAGTTGCACAAAAGAAAAGTTCTTTATCAAATGAATTCATTGATGATAGTGATGATGAAGCAGAATTTAGTGAGGGATATGGCGATAATAATGATGATGATGATAATGACGATAACGATGAAGGTGATGACAACAATAATGATTCTGATTCTAAAGAATCTAATGGGGAAACAAGAAATCGAAAGAAAGCTGCAATACCTGATGATGATGATGATGATGAAGGTGGAAACAATCAAGATGATAATGTTTCCAAACCAAAATTTGTTGATGATGAGGAAGATGATAATGATGGATTATTCTAAGATAATAATAGTCATCTAATATAAAAAAAATCTACTGTTTAATATGCTATTTCATAAACTATTTGTATCATATTACTATATTACTATATTATATAATCTATATAATAATTTACACGATTGTTAGAAAGATTTTGTAAGAACTGCAACAAATTTGTATTTTCAAAACTTGATCATAAATTAAAGCTCAAAAAATTAACATTCACCGATATATTATTATAAAGTGTAATACAGTATAAATTGTACAGACACTTATTTTTCGAATTTCTTTGATCTCTTCTCGTGAATTTCTTTCTTCTTATTCAAAACTTCAGTTTCATTAGCATTAAAACTGATATTCGTTTCTTGGTTGAAAGGATTTTCAGGACTTTTTTGGAATTCCTTGTAAATTAATTGTTCCATTTGTTGTTTTCTTAAACCTGGATGTTCTTTTTTAATTTCAGGTAATCTTCTTTCAGTATATTCTGCTAATGCAGCTTTAAATCTTCTTTCTGGATGTCTATCTAAATCTTTATTTGAGACTGCACTACCCTTTAATAGAGTTAAAGCAGCTAAAGAATCATCTAAACCATCGGCACTGATAGTAGTTTTTGGAGTAAATTGATCAAGAGCATCATCTAAATCATTACCCTTTTTATGACTCTTAGTTTTACCACCTCTTTTAGATTTAATTGAAGACTCTTCCATTTCAAGTAAAGCTTCACGTTCTTTCTTTTTGTCTAATTGTTCTTGTTTCTTTGCAGCTTGTTCAAGTTGTTTCTTTGAAGGTTTCTTTGCACCATCATCCCAATCTGAATCTGAATCAACTTGTGCTACTGGTTCCGAACTTCCCTTCTTTCCTTTCTTTGCCATTGTTTGTGTTTAGTTACAAAAGAAAAGAAGGAAAAAGAGTCAAGTGAGGTGAACTTTGACCATCCATCATGACGATTCTTGCCATTTAAATTGAATAATAAATCTTCGGTGGCGGCGCAGCAAATTTACATAGCAAGTTATTATATCGGATGTAACACTCAGATAGTTTGTATACACGTGAAAAGTAGTAAAGACTGATTTAATGCAAAGTAATTTAATGTGAAGTAAAGTAGAGTAAAGAAATAGAATAGAATAAAATAGAATTATATACGTTTATAACCATCATCAAGTCTCATAGTTAAATGCTCTAATGCTGTCAATGGATTACCATTCTTATCTAAAGAATAACAATTACCATTATAATTTTTCACTATTTTAGAATTAACAGGTGATAATATGCTTTCGTCTGAAGGGTGGCAAAAGAATACCACTGAGTAACGTTCATTTTTAGTTCTAACTCTATGTAGTATACTTTTCAAATAACCATCAGTCCAAAAGCTTAAAACATCAGATATATTAACAATAAGATATTTATCTAAAAAATCAGATTCAGGTATTTTAATTTCAATCCATTTTTCACCATCAAATACTTCTAAACCTAAACTTGGTCTCTGTAATATAAATGTCATTGAACCATAATCAGTATGAGCACCAGCTAAATTTTTATCAGTTTCATTTGAATCAATGGAATTATAATGTACAAATCTTAAAGTTGAATGAGTTTTCAAATCTAAAGCATGAGCAGAAACGAAATATTCAGGATCTGGATTACCATTATTATCTCGTATATCTAAAGCAGTTGCTAACATTCTACAAATCATATGTAACATAACATAATATTTTCTTAAAGTGAAAGATATGAATGGCATATTTTTTTGAAATACTAATGGTAATGGTTGATCTGGATAAAAAGTTGATAAATTAAAATGAGTTATATTAAAAGCTTCCTTATCATCACCTTCACCAGTACCATCTTCTTGTAAATCTTCCACAAAAGGAGCAACATAACCTGCATTATTTGTAGTTATTGGGAATTCATTTTTAATTTCATCTGATTGATTAAAGAATTGTTTTGAAATTTCAAATAATTTATCAATTTCAGTTTCTTCAAGGAGATGATTTTTCAATAATAAAAATCCATGTTGAGATGCAGCTTCTAATAATTTAGCACAATTATTCTCTGAAGAATCTGCAAGATCTATAACTGGTAAATTAAAATTTGTCATTAAAATAATAATATGTAATTTAACCAAAAATTAGAGGGTGAAAAAAATTAAATTAATTTACGTTATTATAATATATGGATATAATAGATCTATGATATATATAGCTGATAAAAAAAACTATGTGGGTTATATATCTTATATCTACTAGAAACTGGCGTATAATGTAATACTTTACAGTATGATGTATATAAGTTAGAGCAGAGTATAAAATTGCAGTTAAGCTAAATGTAAAAATGCAATATATATAGGTTGAAAAAAATAGTTTCATTAATGTTTGAAATAAAAAAATTTCAACAATAAAATAAAAGGAGATGATGGTGAAGTAGTAACAATTTAGAATAAAATAATTAAAATTAGAATAATAATAACAATAACAATAATAAAATTGAAATATTTTGATAAGTTTTAAAGTTATAATATATTGCACATTTTGTATAAGGTAACTAATTAATTAAACCTTTAATGATCTGCAACGGGATGAAGAGTCTTGGGTGGGACAGCAACAGTTAATTTATACTGTTTGTGTGATTTGGAATCACATCTTTAATCTAATTCCGATTATTATTATTATTACTATTATTATAATTATAATTAGGACTGTTATCTCTCCAATTGAGATTCATAATTACACTTTTAACATATATATATATACGGAAGTACTTATTATAATACCGCAACTTTTTAAAATTATTTCAAATAATTAATTAAATTACTTGATATCAACTTTTTGATAAAGTCAGAATTGATAGACATGGTTAACGGATTGGTTAATTGCCAAAATAGTTAGTTATTTATACATTATGTAAATTTATTTGATATAAGATCGGGGTCTGTGTGAGTAATGGAGATCCAGAGTCAACTTTTAATATATTTTTATTAAATTAGATTTCATTCGGTAATTGTCATGTTCCATATTTATATTTTTATTATACCGATATCCGCTATCAACTTCGGTTGTTGGTGTTGTCAATGGTTTCGATTTCTTAGTGGGATGAGTTTTTTTTTTATTTTTTAGATTTAGTAAGATTTACCACTAGGCTATATTACTAAAAATTTTTGCTCAAAAAATATAAAGTTTTACATTGCAGCAAAAATAAGGTCACGTGATTTTAATTAATTCAAACTTATTACTGTATAAATTAAAAATATTTTTATTGAATCAAATATATTAAAGTATCCCCAGAATGAGAGTCTATTTTAGTCCATATCGGACCTGTAGAAGTACATCGAGCATGCGTATCAACTTCAGTTTCAAATACTAACTTCGAAAAGCATACAATTTGGAATTTATTTACAAGATATTATATATATTCTATAGAACTGTGTGGGTAGGATTTTATACATTTTATTTAAATATATCATTATTTTCTTATAATGATTCACTTGTTAACAATATTGAACCTTCCATTAAATCAATATCCTTAATAATTGCATCATCAATTATATCACCAATTTCCAGATTCTTCGTTTTAGCCTTACTTTCATCAACATTAGTCTTATTATCACTCAATGCATACCAACTAGTCTCTAAAATACATCTAACACCATAATCTAACATTATAACTTCAATTAATCCACTCTCACTTGGTTTCTTGGTAATAATTGCCTTAAATTTAATCTTTGATTTTTCCTTTTGAGCCTCCTGTAAATATTTTAATGCTTTAAATGTATAAAATGCTGTAACTTTATTTGAAACTTTATTATTAATTTCATCTTTATATTTCAAATGTAATGAAAGATAGTTGATATTTTCTTGTGAAAACATTGGTTTACCTTCATTAATATATGAATGTAATTGCCAATGATTAATTAAATCCCAAAATCTTCTTAATGGCGATGTAACAGTTGCATAATTTTCAATATTTAAAAATTCATGTTTAGCTGGGAATGGTGATATTGTCGATTTAGTTAAATATTCTTGATATAATGTAATTTCTTTAAAACTTGAATTCTTCTTATGTGTTATTTCATTAGCAAATTCTGAAATTGTTTCTGATTTTTCAAGTGGTACTTGAATTTTGTAAATTGCAGGTATATTATTCTTTCTGAAAAATTCACCTGCAATACTATTTGCCATAACCATAATTTCAGAAACTAATTGTTCTGATCTTGCACCTGATTCAAGTGCATCTTGAACTGTATCATCATTATACATATCCTTAAAAGTTAACTGAATTTGTTTATTATCAGTTTCAGTAATATTTTCAATTTCTCTCTTAACATTAACTTCATCAAACAATGAAACACGTCCACTATCAACTGCCTTAGTATTTAATGATTGAGAAATTGAACTTAGATTCTTTAAATCATCCTTAATATTATCAATTTTAATACCCAATGAATCATCACATTTATCACTTATTAATTTATTGGATTCCTCAGATTGAGGAGTAGTTAACACTTTATTAACTGATTTATAATCAATTTTAACAAATCTGTTTGCAACACCAAATGAAATCGTTTTTTTATCATCTAATGGTATTACTTTACCATCCTTTGTGTTATATTTGAATGAAATTTTTAAAACTCTTGTTTTATCTGAATAACCTAATTGAATTTTTTTACTAAATTCAACAGGTAATAAAGGAATTGCATTTGTACCTGATAAATTTGGTAAATATAGAGTTAAACCTCTTTCAAATGCAATTTGTGAAATCAAATTATTAGTATTCAAGTATGATGAAGGATCTGCAACAAATGTACTTATAATATATTCATTTTCATTAACTTTTTTAATTGAGACACCATCATCAATTTCTAATGGATTTTCAGAGTCAATACAATATATTATATCATCAAATTCCAATCTTTTATTTTTTTCAATATCATTATTCAAATCAACATAATGTTTTAGATTATCAGCAGTTATCGAATCATAATATGATTGTTCATAATCACATTTAACTGAAACTCCACTAAATGGAATCATTGAATTATCCCACCATTTAACTGGACCTTCTGAATTTTTAATTTCACCAGTATTTGATAATAAATCATAAACAATTGAATTAGTAATATCTAAATCTTTATAATTTGGTAAATTTCTCATAATTTTAATAACGAAAGATTCAAGAACACTATTTTGAACTGATCCTGCACAATATAGCTTTAATAGTTCAATGAATGTATTATAATATGGTAAAATATGTTGAATTTTGGAAGTATGGTTAGTGCTGTTAGTGGTAGTATTATTGTTTGGAAGTTTTGAAGAAATATATTCAGCTAATTGTGTATATAATTGTGTATCTGCTTTAAAATCTTGAACCATTTTATGAAATTTAACGTTTCTATTTAATGGTAATGTTAAAACATATGAAGAGGTTTTACTAAATGAATCATGTGAATATAATTGATTATTTTTTCTTAAACTTAAAATAAATGCATAAAAATTATTAAAACTAACATTTAAATCCATATTAGCCTTACCTTGTAAAGATTTACCTAATGTAATTGAATCATATTGATTACCAATTGATAATTCTTTTGATATTAAATTAAATAACTTTTTATTTGATTTTTCATAATTTTCAGGTTTTTGATCTTTAAATTCTTTGAATAGCATTTGTAAATCAATTAATTCAACTGCATTATAAATTTGATAAAGCGTTAATTGAATTGGTGATTCATTACTTTGTAAAATATTATGTAAGAATTCCAATTTAATATTCATATTTGGTAATAGTTGCCAAGCTTGATTCATTATTTCAGTTATAATTTCAGATATTAAACCTGATAAAATTGATGGTAAAATAAAAGTTTTTGCAGCATTTTCATTTGAAATTGATCTTGCAACTGCACTTTCGAAAATCTTATTTCTATCTATAACATCTTCTAATTTATATTTTGGTTTACCAATTGGAATAACTTCATCATCTTCATTTAAATCTTCCCAGAAAATTTCTTCATCATAAACACAATCTTTAAACCAATCTTTAGGGAAAACATTTGGAATTCTTAAACCCATTTTAGATCTTGAAACAAATTGTAATTCACCATATGAATTAACCAGTGTATATCTTGGATCATCAATAGTATTTGGTAATTCAATAACGACAGCTAAATCACTTTTTTCAAAATTACCTGATAAATCAACTACATCACCAACTGAAACTTCTAAATATTGTAAATCTTTCCAATGGAAACTTTTATTAATTTTACCAAATTTTTTAATAAGATGATGTTTTAAAAATTCTCTATTTGAACTATCATCATTATAAGTAAATTTTAAAGGTAAATTAATATCAGGGAAAACTTCATTTATCCATTTTTTATTTGGTTTAATATATCTTAAATCTGTTCTTTCCTTAACATCATTTCTTAAATTATCAATATCAACATTTGATGCTTGCATAAGAAGTTCTTCAGGTGTTTGAATTCTTTTATTTATTGGTACATTATTCCTTTTATTTCTATATTTAGTAGGATTACCTCTATAATTTAATGTAGTTGATGTGAAATGTCTTGAAAATGCAAGGGAATTTGCAAGTAAACATTTCTGCTGTTTAGCCGTTAAGCTGAGCAGTGTTCTAGATCTACTAGCCAGCATTATTTATTCGTATAGACTATAGAAATTTCAGATGAAGTATCTTAAATTCACTGAAAAAATTTGTTGCAATTGTGAAAATGTTAAAAATCATGTTGAAATAGATTTGAAATTTTAATGTTATAAGAGAGTTTCCCTTTTAAGAAGGTTATGCGATTGTATATATAGAATTTTTACTTTACTTAAGTTACTTAGAATATACTATCAAGTACGTTATTGATGGTAGTGGATGATTGTTTGGTCTTGATGTTATCATCAGCATCAGCTCTGTTGGTAGCAACGTTTCTTTGTTTGAAATTTCTTCGTATTTCTTTAGGTTTATTATCATCAATAGTATTATCATTATTTTCATTATTATCATCTTCCAATTTACGTTTCTTACTTTGTTTAACTCTATTGATAGTTTTACTTGTTTCAAAGTTTTTGATATATGCTTTATTAAGTTTATGAGCTTGAGATAATTCTGCTTGTTTTTTACTTTCACGAACTTCAACTTCTCTATTGAGTGCATTGGTTAAATCAAACCATTTAAAACCTTTTAAATATTTAACATTCATAACATCATCATGATAAAAACTTCTCTTTTTACCACCTAATATATTACCATTAAGAGTATTTGCAGCTAATTTTGCATTAACTTTATCAGAAAATTCTATCCAACCTTCATCGAATTTCTTCTTTTTATTACCACCAGATTTAATTCTTGATTTATAAACTTTTGGATCTTCAGGTTTGAGGAAAATTCTACCAACTTCGCCAAATCGACTCATAATTTGTCTTAATTTTTGAGGTTTCATATAAGGTGGTAATGAAGATAAATATACAACACCAGTTTTCTTTATTCTCTTCTCTTCCTTTTCTAATTGTTTTGAAGTTAGTTTTTTGACTTTCTTTGTACCAAAAGTTGTACTACCAGTTAATGATTTTTCTAAAATTTTAGCAGTTTCTTCGATGTTATCATTATTATCATCATGGAGTTCATCCTCTAGATCATCATCCAGATCATCTTCACCTTCGTCATCATCACTTTCATTTTGAGACTTATCTAGAAATGACTTTGTTGATTTCTTAGTTGATGGTAATGCATTCTCAAGATCATCATCATCATCATTTTCATTTTCATTATCATCATTTTCATTATCATCATTATCATTATCACTATCACTATCACTATCAGTACCGAATCTGTCAAATTTTTGTACTTTATTTTTACTTAAACTTAACTTTTTGTTATTAGATTCATCATCAGAGGAATAGAAGTCTTCCACATCACTCTCCACCATTGTACTTATTATACTTATTGATATATATATAATATATATTGATCTTAACCTCTTCTATATATAGAGAAAGTGAAAAGTTTAAGAAAAAAATTTTATTTTTCAAAATTTAGTAGTATGTAAAATATACAAAGTGTCCTAAATAGGCAAGTAAGGCGATCTTATTAATAACCTTTCCATTTACATACCATTTCAACTGCACATGCACCCCAATCTTCACCATGATTATGCATTCCTGGTAATATTGCAGCCCTCTGTAATGCTTGTTCCTCTGTAAGACATGTAAGTATTCCAAAGATAATTGGTTTATTAATTTCAAATTGTAATTTCATTAATTGTGTTGATACAGCATCACAAATATATTCAAAATGCATTGTTGAACCCTTAATTAAACAACCAATTGGAATTACAACATCAACATGATATTTATTAAGCATACATTTAGTTGCAAATGGTAATTCATATGCACCTGGTACACTTTCTACAATTATATTCTCTTCTTTAACATTATATTTCTTTAATTGTTTAATTGCACCATCAACTAATGCATCAATAATTTTTCTATTCCATCTAGCATGTACGATACCAACACGAATTTGTGATCCATCATATGTACCATCTATTTCACCTAATCCCTTAACTGCCATTCTTTGTCTATATATAATATAAAGAAGAAGTATATAGTAATAAACTTAGTATTAGTATTTAATACTACAAAATACACGCGAATAGCAATTATTACCAACGACTCAATTTAATTGTCATCTTCTACTGGGTGTTGATGGTACGACGTGTCTTTTGGAGGTATAATAGTAATAGTGTTAAAAAGCCAATGAAGTATTACGCTGTTAGGAATGGTCACAAGTCAGGAGTTTATAATAACTGGTCTGATTGTGAGAGTCAAGTTAAAGGTTATTCAGGTAATCAATATAAATCTTTTAATTCAAAAGCTGAGGCAAATGCTTATATGAATTCTGGTAGTAGTTCTAATAGTAACAGTTCAAGTAGTAGTTCAAGATCCTCCTATGGATATTCAGGCTCAGGATCAAGATCATCTTATTCAAATTCAAGTTCCAGAGCCCCTTACTCTAACTCATCTTCAAGATCTTCATATGGTTCATCAAGTTCCTCTTCATCATCATCATCATCATCATATGGTTCTTCAAGATCTTCATATAGTTCATCAAACTCATATACTCCATCATACAGTTCAAGTTCTAGCTCTTCATCAACTAGAACAGTTAATATTTACACTGATGGTGCATCAAAAAATAATCAAGGTGCTAAACAAGGTAAATCAACTGCAGGTTTTGGTGTCTATTATGGACCTGGTGATAGTAGAAATTACAGTGGTCGTGTCATTGGTGAACAAACTAATAATCGTGGTGAATTATATGGTATTCATAAAGCTTTAAAAGATTCTGTTGAAGAATCAAAATCATCATCTAATACAAAATATTGTATTCATACAGATTCTCAATATTCTAAAGATGCAATTACTAAATGGGGTAATAATTGGGAAAAGAATGGTTGGAAAACTTCAACTGGTTCAGATGTTGCAAATCAAGATCTTATTAAAGAATGTAGACAAATGGTTGATACAATTAAATCTAAAAATGCTGATGTTGAAATTGTTAAAGTTAAAGGTCATTCAGGTAATCATGGTAATGATCAAGCTGATAAATTAGCCGTTCAAGGTTGTTCAAAGTAATACTCAATGGTATACATGTGCTTACTTTACATTACCGTCCATTAGCTTATAACTTAAACATGAATCATCGACATGACAACATGACGCGTCTGTTTTATTTCTATATTTACTTTTTAAATGGATCATACTTAATGATCGATCTCTCTTCTATTTTATATCTCCTTTCTTCTCTCTTCTTATCTTATCTTATCTTATCTTATCTTATCTTATCTTCTTTATTATATGTAACTAATGCTAGATAGAAACAATAAACGACAGGTATGCTTTAATGATGCACTTAATAATAATAACATTAAACGTATGAAAACTATCAATAATGGTAATGGAGAAATTGAAAATTTTGCAGTTTTAACAAGTTTAGATGTATCAAAATATAATGATATTAAAATACCATTTAAAGAGATTGTTCAAATTGGTCGTTCAACTTCAAAAAATAATGATATAGTTATTAAAAATAATGATGTTTCATCAATCCATTGTATTTTCAAAATAATTCAACATATTGAATCAAATTTTATTTCGGTACAAGATTTAAGTTCAAATGGTACTTTCGTCAATAATATCCTAATAGGTAAAAATAATTGTTCAATATTAAGAAATGGTGATAGATTATCAATTGCGTCAGATTTACATTTTATAGTTAATTATGAAAATAATTTCAAACCTTTGAAAACTTCATTTTTTGAAAAATATATTTTAACTGATAAAATACTAGGTACAGGTCATTATGCACAAGTTAAAGAAGCTAAAAATAGACAATCTGGTATTGTTTGTGCAGTTAAAATATTCAATCCAACTTCAAATCATATTCAATCAGTACAACTAAATAGAGAACTTGAAATTTTAATTAATATAAATCATCCAAATATCGTAGGATTTTATGATACTTTTATTGAACCAATATCAATTAATACTTCAACAACTTTCCTTGTATTGGAAAAAATTAACGGGGGTGAATTATTTAATAGAATTATTGCAAAGGGTAAATTAAGACAAGATGAAACAAATGAAATTATAAATCAGTTATTAAATGGTTTACAATATTTACATTCAATTGATATAGTTCATAGAGATTTGAAACCTGAAAATATATTGTTATCAATAACACCAACTAAAATTGGTCAACCATCAAATGATCCTTGGGATGAAAATGAATTTTCCATTCAAGTCAAAATTGCAGATTTTGGTTTAGCTAAATTTATTGGTAAATTCCAATTTACAACAACATTATGTGGTACACCTGCATATGTTGCACCTGAAGTATTGGAAAATTCACAAACTAGAAAATATAACAAATCAGTTGATATGTGGTCAGTTGGTGTTTTAATTTATGTTTGTCTATGTGGATTCCCACCATTTAGTGAAGAACTTGGTCCACCTTCAATGAGACAACAAATTTCACAAGCTAAATACGCATTTTATTCACCTTATTGGGATGAAATTGATGATATAGTCTTAGATTTAATTAGTCGATTGTTAGTTTTAAATCCAGATGAAAGATTAACTGTTGATGAATCAATAAATCATCCATGGTTTGCTTCAAAGAATCAAATATCATCTATTCAACATTTAGATAGAATACAGAAATCTTCAGGTTATGATTGTGAACCTATTACTATTCAAGAACGTGCTAATACTGGGCTAACTGATGAATTAATTGCTCAAAAATACTGTAAATAAACTTACAAATTATTAAAAAGAATACTATATATTAATCATTATATCATATCTACACTATATACACTAATATACACTTACTTTATTTGGTAAACAAAAACTTTACCATCTTGATAACCAATAAACATCCATCTATTAGATATTTGATCATGTCTATTTGTTTTAATTAAATTTTTACTCCTACCATTAGAATATTTAACAATTATTGATGAAGAATTTTCAATTTCTTTAACATTTAATTGATTAGCTGTGAATCTAACAATACTTGCTCTATGTAATTGTATTGAGTTAGTTTGTTGAATATCTTCATCATTATTAACATTATTTAAAATGGATGGTATTGATCTTCTTGTTTTGAAAATAAATTTCAATCCAAATTCTTCATCATATTGATATATTCTCGTATATCCATCCCACGTTATCAATGCTACGGAACCTGTTTTCAACTCAACATCAATATCTGAAATCCCTTTATGTTTGATATCATATGAAATAACTGATGGATCAATAATATTACCTTTGAATTTTAAAATAATTACTCTATTACCCGTTGAAGAAACAATTATCTTTAAATTTTCCACATCAACATAAATACATGTAATTGGATTACCCAATAATGTTTTATTAGTGAATATTTCCTTCGTTTTACCATCAATAATTTCATAACATACAATATGTCCACTTTCATAACCAATGATAAAACATGCATCATTTAACCATTTTATTTTCATAATAACACCTGTAACACTTCTACCTTCACCTTCAAGACTGAATCTTACATTCTGTAACAATCTTTGCATTTTTTTCCATTCTTCAATTTGTGATAAATTTAGTTCATAAATATCAAAACCATCAGAATCAACAGTTGCAGGTGTAATCAATAATTGATTCTTTATATCAACATTAGTAAAATTTAACATATTTACAGGCATTTCAAATTCTACTTCAGGCATTTTCTCTCCAATATCAGACAATCGTTTAGGTAAGACACAATTATATGTGAATCCCACATCATTCAATTCAATTAATTTCCATATTTTAATTGTACCATCCTTTGAATGTGTTAAAATCTTACCAAATTCATTTTCATCAATAACTGAAACCATTGAATTATTAATACTTACCCATTCAATCCCAAGTTGTTTCACTGTAAGTATATTTTCTTCATGCCCTTTCCAAATACCTAATGGTCTTTTCGTTATTAAATTCCACCATATTAAAATACCCGATTCATCAGAAGTTAATAATGTAGTTGCTAAAATACGATGACTTTTCCCATTAATTTCAACACAAGTATCAGATGGAAGGTAAAATGGTTCAACGCATGTTACTGGTGATTTATGCAATCGTAATGTTGTTACTAACTCCTTTTCGAAGGCCATTTTGACCATTGAATCGTAGATCGTAGAAGAGATCAATGATTAAATTATGGGAGTTGAGTGGATTTTATTACGTAAAGATTGATCTATTTTTAATTAGGGTTAATCATGCTTTTAATAGCTTAGCTATATAGTTACTGATGGAAACTTCCAGTATACATCACTTTGAAGTGTGAAATTATATTTAGATGGGTAGTTCCTTCTGGTGGGAATGATTCATTGAGGGATATGTTATTCCCGTTTCTTTTCAATATACCCGATTCAATCAACTGTTCGATTATTGAATTTAATCTATTTGATGACATTGAACAGACAAGTTTCAATTGTTCAATTGTAAGGGTATCAACATTTTCAAATTGTAATAATATAGAAGCTTGGAATATATTACACTGTAATGAGACTGTTTTATCATTTAAATTAACATTCATTTCAATTAGATTGTAATAATTGTTTAATTTACCTACTTTCTTATCCGTTTTATTGAAATGATTAATCATTGAATGTATAACATGTTTAATCTTAGGTGGAGTTTTAACACGTTTATTACCTTGAAGTTTTATGTGACGTGAATGATAAACTGGTATAATTGAAACTTCTATACCTTCAACAGATTTTTTATGTAATGGTCCTTTGGAAATTGCTCTTAATGCATCTATAAAAGGAGACAATTCTAAGTCTTGTTTAGAATAAAACTTGATAGATTGGTAAAGATGTTCTATTTTTTTACTTCTAATTTTTCGATTCATTGCCATACAATTATCAGCAAGTAATTGTCTCATATTAATGAAAAATTTATCTAAAACTGCCTCATATAATGATGGTAAAAGCATTTGAAAATATTTAGATACAATTCCTTTCATTGTATCTAATGAAGGTGTTATATCATCACTATCTATAATTATCATCATATTTGACCAAAATATATCAGATGAATTTAATCTTAATAAACAATCTTCTTTAGTAGTGTTTAATACTTTTCTAAAATAGTCTGAATAAAAAGTTGCATTTTTATGATTATGAATTGCTAAATTAAATCCAATCAATGATGAATGTTGTGCAATTTGGAAAATTTTACCAAATCTTATGAAATCACAATATTTCACAATAATATGAAATAATTCTATAACAATTGGAAAGTTTCCTCTTTTATGGTAAATTCTATGATCGTAGAACCATTTGGATAAATAAACAGAATTTAGGAAATCCACAAAAAAAAAGTGATAACAATTATTAACATTTATTTCCTTAGTTCCTAAAACTTGATTAGAAGTATTTGAAGTAATGTAAACTTGAACAAGTTTTTCCAAATTATCTTTAAATAACTCCATTTTATTTGGTTTAATTTCAAATTTCAGTCCTAATTTAATGCCACCAAGTTTATTATCAATGCAGAAAACATTATAATTTGTCAATGAACTTAAAAATTTTGAAAATTTAAGTATTATATCTTGATCATAAGCTTTTTGGAAAATAATTTTAACTATATTATTGTAAATTTGATTAATACATGTTAAACGATTTATTTGAATAATCATTTCCTTATTCTCCGATTCAACAGCTTTAGTTAGTATTTCAGTCAATGCAGTTAATTTACCTATAATTGATTTACTTTTCAAAAGTATTTGTAAATAATATGAAAAATCTACACGTTTTGGATGCAAAATAGTACATTTCATTAATTTATTAATATCCTTATATCCTATCTTATTTGTTATCTCATTTGGTCCAACAAGTTTACCATCAACAAGTTTCCAGTGATCATACGACACTGGATTCTTCTCAAATGTCTGTGGATTGAATGTTAAGAAGCTCATTGTTCAATGTCTGTATGTAAAAGGAAGAAAAAGTAGTGTGAATTGATGTAAGTAAATTTTAAAGTGTGTTTTCATGCTCAACTAAGCTTTCTTTTAAAGGGTGATGGATTTCATCAATGGTATAAAGGAAGTTGAAGTTATTAACAACTACAAAAATGAAGATGAAGGATACATTACATTATACAATAAATATGATATGATCAATGAATATGAAATTGAATCAACTAAGGAAGAAATTAATGAAATAATGGATAATGTTGATAAATGTGATGATATTATTGAATTCTATGCTAGATGTTTAGATAAACTTCAATTTATAATATCGATTAGATTTAAACAATTTAAACCATGGAATGAAGTTTATGATAATAATGGATATCGGTTGAATGGAATATATCAAATAATAAATAAATCATTTGTTGATAAATTTATAGGTAAATCGGAAGATGGAATTGGTAATTTAAATACTGATCCAAGTAAAAGAATGTGGAATAAAAGTGTTTTAAAATGGGGTAGAATTATAAGTAATTTTATTGTTACAGATAAGGGTAGGAATGATGTTTTACAAATCGGTAAGTTTTGTGAATTTCTTCAAATTGAAATGGAATCTGTACTTGATGTTATATTTCTTAAAGTTTTGAAGAATCTCTATGGTGAAATACTTAGAAGTGGTGAAAAGGGTATTTTTATTAAACTAGCTGAATATGAAACAAAAGCTACTAGAATTTATCAAGATATGTTTCCAGAAGGTATTTTCTTTTATGCTGGGGCATTTGATGAACTTTGTGATATTAGTCAAGAAGAATTTCAGACACTTATTTATTTTGAATTTGTTAATGATTATAGAGTCAGTGAACAATATAAGATTTCAGGAGATAGAAAATGGAGTATTTATAAAGACTGGCCAATAGTTTTCAAAAAATATATTAAAGATATAATTGAATCAATTGAAATTAATGAAAAGAGTTTGAAAAGTGTTGTTGAATTTATTGAAAAATTTATATTTGAAGTTGATAGATTAAAGAATAAGATTGAAATTGATAAAATTGATGTAAGTAAGGAAATTACAGGTCATGTTAATTATAAAATTAAGAAAGATCTAGGTGCACATTATTTACATTATATTAATTATAAGATTAAGAATATAATTAAATATAATAATAGAAATTTAATGGAGAAAGAGTTAAGGAAACTTACAGATGGAGTTATATTAATGAAACAAATATTAGGTTATAATAAAGTGAATATAATGGAGACAAGATATGAGAGTTTATTATTTAATAGAATGATTGAGGTTATGAAGAGTAGAAATGAGATATTAGAAGTTAATTGGATGGATTGTGAGATTGAAATGATTAATTCATTAGGATATAATAAGGATATTTTGAGAGAGATTAAAAATGCTAAAGATATGAAAGAGGGATGGGATAAATGTAATGAAAGAGAATTTGATGATATTATATTAATTTTCAAATATAACAATAATTTTGATAATTTTAATATATGGAATAGGAAAGGTAATAATCGTATGAAACTTAATTTGAAATTAAGAAATGAAATCAAGAAGTTTTACAGAAAGAATTTTAATCATATAGAGAGTAATAATAGGAAAGTTATTTTTAAGATTGATTATTTTAATTCCATTATGGAAGTTAAATATGGAAAAGATTGTCAAATTGAATGTAATAGTTATGAAGGTATGATATTAGAAAATTTAGATGATGGTATGAAAGAAGTTGATATTGTTAATAAATTAGATATTGAGATGGAAATTGTCAAAAGAAGTATTGAGAGATTGATTAGAAGTAAAGTAGTACGAAGGGGAGATGATGAGAGTTTATATGTGATTAAGGAGTTAACTGGAGTTATAGTTGTTAAATAGTTAAGCTAGAGATATTAGATATTAGATATTAGATATTAAATATTAGATATTAGATATTAAATATTAGATATTAGATATTAAATATTAGATATTAGATATTAAGTATATATATATATATGATTAAGTGAATTAAATTAACGTAAGTTAAATGACATTTTTCAGCCAACGAATGAATGATTTAAAGAAAGTCTTTTTATTATTAGTTGTTTTAGTTGGTATATCTTGAGTGTCTTGTTTATGATGTTTATGTTTTGTAAGTTGTGTAGGTTCTATATCTTTTTGAAATTGTATATTATTTGAAGATTCCGGTATATCCTGTATATCCTGTATATCCTGTATATCATGTATATCCTGTATATCCTGTATATCCTGTATATCCTGTATATTATTTATAATATTATTATTATCATTATGATTAGAATTAGAAATAGATTCCGTATCATAATCCATTGATTTGAAATTAAATGGTGATTTATTTGATATATTAATTGAAGTATTTGGTATTTTATTTGGTAGTATAAAAGAATTTAAAGAATTTAAAGATTCTGAAGATTCCTTTAATTTTAAATCAAGTGAACGATGAACTATTGGAGAATTAATTAAATCTAAATCTATTGAAGGAGATCTTTTAGGTGATGAAGTTACTGAAGGATGTCTATCATTTAAGTCTATGGATACAGCAGCCGACCGTTTATGACGGTGCTGTGGAGGGTGAAGCATGTATATGTGTGTTTGAAAGGAAAGTAACAAGTGTTATATAAATAAATAATAGTAAAAATTACCAAATATATTTTCAAAATCACTTCTTTATTGAGTTGTATCAATAATATTAATGTTAAAACTATACACTATCATCTATAAATCATATAATAAATATATATAAAGTATATACCATACTACAAATTACCTGAAACTAAACGTATTAAATCTTGACCTCTTTGTTTATAAAGTTGTTGTTGCTTTGCATGATTTGATACAGGTGCAAAATCATCCTTTGAAGGTTCGTCCCTGAAAGAGGAAGCTTTACCAACTGTTGCATGGAAATGACTTGACAGAGCGTATTGAACCTGTGACATATTAGCCAGAGGACGATAACTACATGGTGTTGTCGGTACTGACATAGTGGATACTATATGTTCTAGGAATAGAATAGAATTGAGTAGTTTAAAGACCCATAGAAAGATATATTATTAAAAATGAACTTCGCAATGAGTGGAATAGAAAATTATTGGTTTATCTATAGAGTATATATAGACATGAAAATTATATATATCTTATCTTATCTTTATCGATATATAATCTATATACTACTTTATCTTATATGCAATGAAGTACATAACACCACACGATTTACACTATGATCCTACTATAGATTCTGAGAATATGGATCAATACATTACTAAAGACTATAAAGCTAGTATCGTTTATGCTATTAAGGACAATAAGGACAATAAGGACAATATGGACAATAATCATTATTATTATAAATATTTTAAATATTATATATCATTATTAAGTTTAATAATTATTTATATCTTACATAGTCATTTATTTAATCTATTATAATGCCATTCAATATGATCTTTCATGAAAGTTGAAACAAAATAATAACTATGATCATAACCTTTAACAACATTTAAATCAATTACCCAATTGGTTCCTTTTGATGCTTCAACTAAATTTTCACATCTTAATTGATTATCACGATAGTTGAAAACATCTTTATCACCAACATGAATAAGTATATCACCTTTTCTATCATCACTTACTTTTTTAATTAAACAACATGGATCATATTCTTCCCATTTAGTTTTATCATTACCTAAATAATTACTAAAACATTTTTCACCCCAAGGTACAATACTTGGATTTGAAATTGGTGCAAATGCTGAACATGATTTATATTTACCTTCATTACGTAAATGCATCATAATTGCACCATAACCACCCATTGAATGACCTGTAATACCACATTTTGATATATCAATAATTGGGAAATTATCATTAATTAATTGGAAAATTTCAATATTAATATAACTATACATATTATAATTTTCATTCCAAGGTTTATTAATTGAATCAACGTAAAAACCTGCACCTGTACCAAAATCCCAACTATCATCTTCACCTTCAATACCTGCACCTCTTGGTGATGTATCAGGTAAAACAACTGCCATATTTTTCAATGATGCAAAATATGTAATCATTGATTTTTCACTTGCATTATCAGGTGTACAAGTTAAACCTGATAAATAAAGAATAAATGGTATTTTTTCTGATTTATTAATAATTTTTGGAATGAAAACATTAACTTTCATTAAAGTTTTAGTGAATTTAGATTCATGTTCAATTTTATATAATGTACCATCATTAACTGCAATCTCTGCTGTAATATTCATCTTGTCTATTACTTTAAAGAAGAAGTATATGATAAAAGATTAATGAAAGAAAAGAAGTAAAGATGCTGCAGTACATTTAAATAGCCATAAAGTGATTTACCACCCCTCGCAAATACTTACTTAATGGAGAAATGATATCCTATTATATATAGGAGAATGTATTTATTATATTATAATTATAAACCACTTGTTCTTTTACTATAATATATAATATATAACACAAGAAAAATGTTTAGACAACTATTTAGATTAGGTACAAGGAGATGGATTAAATACAGTGTATTAACTGCATCAACTATATCTGCAGGTATTACATTCCCACTTGTTTTCAATGATGAAATTAAAAATTTAAATAAATTATCAATTAAATATCCTGATGGTGTACCATTTAAGGATATTGATAATGTACCACTTTCATTAAATTTTAAAGATAATCAATATACATTATTAGGAGCAGGTACAAGAGAGGTATCATTTTTAAAATTTCGTGTATATGCATTAGGTTTATATGTTGAAAATAGAGGATTAATCAATGGATTAAAATTTGATGAAATTTTAAATTTAAATTATAAATATGTTGCTAGAGTTTGTGCCATTAGAAATACTGATTTATCACATTTAAGAGATGGATTTGTTAGAACTATTAAAAATAATGAATTATTTAAAGAATTATCATCCAATAATGATGAAATTGATGAAAGATTATCAATTGCAATTGATAAATTACGTTCATCATTTAATAGTGTTCATTGTAAGGCACCACGTAATTCACGTATTTATGTTGAAATTGATAATAAAGGTTTGAAATTTTCAATTGAAGTTGTTAATAAAGATGGTAAAACATTTAAACCATTAATGAAGATTGGTGATATTGAGGAACCATTATTGGCTAAGATCTTATTACATGCATATACTGATATTAATAAACCATTAATAAAAGATGTTCAAAAAAGTGTTTATGATGTTATAAATAAATAAATAAATAAATAAATAAATAAATAAATAAGTAAATAAAATAATTAAAGTAAATAAACTCATCGAAGCATGAATTTTTTTCTTTCAATTTAACTTTGGTCCCGTTAACTATAATATATTTATTAATATATTACATTAGGATTATCTATTTCTTTTAAGATATATATAAGTTATGACGATGAATAAGGATATTATAGAGTATAAGAAATTACGTCGTAAACATAAGAATTCAAAGAATGGTTGTTTAGATTGTAAACAACGTAAAATTAAATGTGATGAAAACTTACCAATTTATACATTTTGTCATAGAAGGAATATTGATTGTTCTTATTTAACAATGACTCCTTATCAAATTAATCAAATAATTATTTGTCATAAAGAAAATGATAAAAGGAGGAAGAAAATGAATTTAAAGAGTATTAGTAAGGAGTCATCATCAAATTTAAGTTCATCCTCTGATAAATTTGATGATGAATTTGATGATGATGATGATTATGATGATGAGGAGGATTATTATGAGGAGGATTATTATGAGGAGGATTATTATGAGGAGGATTATTATGATTATGAAAATTATGATGAAGAGTATATTGGAAATGATCAAATTAAAGGTCAAGATTTCACTGATTTTCAGGGGAAGGGTAATAATAATAATAATAATAGTAGTGAATTTGAAGATGAAGATAGTGATGATACAATTAATCACATCAAATTCAAAATATTTAATAACTCATCATCTAATTCATCATTATTGACAACATCACCTGAAAATGTTCAATCATCAGATTATTATCATCAAACAAAGGAAATTAATTTACGTAATAAAGGTTCAACAATGGATAATGTTTATCATGCACATGAAATGGAAGGTATTTTATTACCTGAAAGTATGGGTAGGAGTATTAATTCAAATAAACCACCAAAATATATTCAATTATCAACAAAATTTAATAATTACTTTGATAATAATAGTAATCTTATTAATTTATTATTGGGAGAAGAAAGTTTATTTACCAATAGTAAAATAGTTAATAAAACATTTCAATTAAATAGAGCAAAAGAATTTGAATATTTAGATGCATTTATTGAAGAAAGTGATTTTTTACATAATGCATTTTATAGACATGATTTTTATTCAAAGAAAATATTGATATACATTTACTTATAGATCATTGGCATGTATTAGCAATTGAAACAATTTTTAGTAAATTACTAACTAAATCATCAATTTTATATTCATTAGATTATTATAAGAATGTTATATTAAAACAAAAAATGTTACCATTAGTTAATTATGAAATTAAATTATTAATCTCATGTAAATGTGAGAATGAATCAGTTGAATCAATTAATAAAATTACAAATATAATTAAAGAAGATTATATACCTAAATATCATGAATTTTTAAATGCAAGAGTTAATATACTTTTAGGAGGATTTTTAATATTAAATTATTGTTTAGCATATCATTTTAAAAATGGTATGAAATATGATATGAATTTTTTAGAAGGTAACAGTTCTGTTAATTTATTAGGTATATTTTCAACAGGATTATATTCAATTATTATGGAAAAATCAAGAGTTGAATTATTAGTTAAAAAGATTAATATATTATCAGCAATTTTATTAATTGATTTTAAATCATTATTAATACAAAATTATTCAATTGATTTAATTGAAGATTTTAAGAAATTTTTTGAAAAGCATAATAATAAATTTTCAAATTATATTGAATATGAAAATTTAAAGATATTTTTAGATAAACATATACCATTATTGAAAAATAATTTAAATGATGGTACATTATTAGATTATAATAATGGATATTTAGTTAGAATACTTAATTCATTTCAATCAATTATACCATATGATTTTTGTAATGGTAATTTAAATTTAAAGAATAATAAAATATTTGAAAAAGATGAATATAAAATTATAATTCATTTAATGTATTTAACAATGGCAACAATATTATCATCAATGATTCAATCAATTAAAGCATTTTCATCAAATGGATTTTTTGGTACAGGATGGATGATGTATAATATTGAGAGACCTGAATATTATATGAAGATATTTCATATGATTAAAAGTAAAGAATTAAAGTTAATTGCAATTTATTTAATAAGGTTAAAATTTTTTTTACAAAATAGATGGAAAATTCAAGAAAGATATTTAAAGAGGTTAAAAATTAATAAATTATTTGATAATGAAATTTCATTAGAGGAAAAATATGATGAATTAATTAAGATAAAATATGAAAATGGTGGTGTAATGAATGAGGAAAAGGTTAAAAGTTTTTTATTAAATAAGGGACAATTTTTTAAAAAAAGCAATTATCCAGATAGTGATGATAAAAGTATTATAAATACTGTTAATAATAATATTGATTATAATGGTATAATAAATACTATGAATAATAAAGGTAAAAATATTAGAGGTAAAATATCAAATAATAAAATAAATAATTTTTTTAATAATAATGAAGAAGAAATGATTAAAGATTTTATTAAAAGTAATAATGGATTATTTAGTAAAGATTTTAATGGATATGATTTACCAAATGAGAGTATTGCAGAGGAAGTTATCTATATTGATGGTGATGAAATGAAATTATTATGGAAATTATTAGTATATACATAAGGATTATTAAATAATTTATAGTCACGTGATTTACATGTCACGTGATTTACATGTCACGTGATTAGTATATAAAATTTAAAAATCTCCGGGATGATATAGCTTGAGCCTGGTGATTAATTATTAACTTCCCCGGAGAAATATTATTAATATGATCATTTTAATTTTAATCATACAATTATATTATAAAAGGTAGTCATTATCCCGTTTTATTATTTATATTTACAAATTAATATTACTCTTCTTAATATATTAGAATATATTAATATAATATCAAATAATATCAAATACCAATACCATTATAATGAGTGAAAGTGAAAATATTAAAACTGATCTTATAACTTTAACTAGATTTATTATTGAAGAACAACAAAGAATTGCACCTGATGCAACAGGTGAATTATCACTTTTATTAAATTCACTTCAATATGCTTTTAAATTTATTGCTCATACAATTCGTCGTGCAGAATTAATTAATCTTATAGGTTTATATGGTCAAACAAATTCAACTGGTGATGATCAGAAAAAATTAGATGTTATAGGTGATGAAATTTTCATTAATGCAATGAAAGGTTCAGGTAATGTTAAAGTTTTAGTTTCTGAAGAACAAGAAGATTTAATTATTTTTGAATCAAATTCTGGTAATTATGCAGTTTGTTGTGATCCAATTGATGGTTCATCAAATTTAGATGCAGGTGTTTCAGTTGGTACAATTTTCGGTGTTTATAAATTATTACCAAATTCAACTGGTACAATTAAAGATGTTTTAAGATCAGGTAATGAAATGGTTGCTGCAGGTTATACAATGTATGGTGCTTCTGCACATTTAATGTTAACAACAGGTCAAGGTGTTAATGGATTTACACTTGATACTCATTTAGGTGAATTTATTTTAACAAATCCAAATTTAAAAATTAAAGATAATAAACATATTTTTTCAATTAATGAAGGTAATTCATTTTATTGGTCTGATGAAATTAATAATTATATTAATTCTTTAAAGAAACCATGTCAAGAAAATAACAATAAACCTTATAGTGCACGTTATATTGGTTCAATGGTTGCAGATGTTCATAGAACTTTACTTTATGGTGGTATATTTGGTTATCCAGCTGATAGTAAAAGTAAATCTGGTAAATTACGTATATTATATGAATGTTTCCCAATGGCTTTATTATTAGAACAAGCAGGTGGTATGGCAGTTAATGATAATGGTGATAGAATTTTAGATTTAATACCTGAAAAAATTCATCAACGTAGTGGTATTTGGTTAGGTACAAAATATGAAATTGAAAAATTATTAACTTTTATTAAAAAATAGAGTTAAAATGAGGTTATAGTTATTTATTATAATAATAATAAAAGTTTTATTTATCAAATATTATTATATTATATATGTGTATTTGTTGTTTTTAAATAGAATCCATTGACTGGATTTTAATGATAATAATATATCTATATATAGAGAGATCGATCAAAGTGAAACCTTAAATGAAAATTCAGATATATAATATAAATATAAATATAAATATAAATATAAAATTCCCTCGACGTGTCCTCTTAGTTAACGCAAATTTTGGAAAATGGACATTTTTTCAATAACTCTTATTGTTGTTTTCTTGAAATTTGTATATATAGAATATATATATCTCTTCTTCTTTTACTTCCTTTTCCTATAGCCAATTGAACAATGAGTGGGTTTCGTGTATTAGATCTAGTTAAACCTTTCCAACCTTACCTTCCTGAAGTTTTAGCACCTGAAAGGAAAGTCCCATTTAATCAAAAAATGATGTGGACTGGTGTTACATTATTAATTTTCTTAGTTATGAGTGAAATTCCATTATTTGGTATTACATCAAATGATTCAAGTGATCCATTATTTTGGCTTAGAATGATGTTAGCTTCAAATAGAGGTACTTTAATGGAATTAGGTGTTTCACCAATTGTTACCTCAGGTATGATTTTTCAATTATTACAAGGTACTCAATTATTACAATTTAATCCTGAAAATAAGGAAGATAAAGAATTATTACAAGTTGCACAAAAAATTTTAGCTATTTTATTATCATTCGGTCAAGCAACTGTTTATGTTTTAACTGGTATGTATGGTAGAATATCAGATTTAGGTTATGGTGTTTGTCTTTTATTAATTTTACAATTAGTTTTTGCAGCTTTAATGGTTATCCTATTGGATGAATTATTACAAAAAGGTTATGGTTTAGGTTCAGGTACTTCTCTTTTTATGTCAACTAAAATCTGTGAATCAATTGTTTGGAAATGTTTTGCTCCAACTTTAGTTAATATTGGTAGAGGTTCCCAATTTGAAGGTGCAATCTTAAATTTTGTTCATCTCTTATTTACTAAAAATTCAAAGAGATCAGCTCTAATTGATTCTTTTTATAGAGATAATGCACCAAATATGTCACAAGTATTTGCAACTTTAATTATCTTTGCATCAGTTGTTTATTTACAATGTTTAAAAGTTGATTTACCAATTAAATCAACTAGACAAAGAGGTCCTTTCAATATTTATCCAATTAGATTATTTTATACTTCAAATATGCCAATTATGTTACAATCTGCTTTATCATCAAATATTTTCATTATTTCACAAATGTTATATTCAAGATTTCCAAATAATTTAATTATTAAATTAATTGGTGTTTGGGAACCAAGACAAGGTTCAGGTCAACAATTATTTGCAATTTCAGGTTTATCATATTATATGCAACCACCATTTAATTTACAAGAAGCTTTATTAGATCCAATTAAAACTGTTATTTATATTGCATTTGTTTTAACAACTTGTGCATTTTTCTCTAAAACTTGGATTGAAGTTTCAGGTACTTCACCAAGAGATGTTGCAAAACAATTTAAAGATCAAGGTTTAGTTATTGCAGGTCATAGAGAAACTTCAGTTTATAAAGAATTAAAAAAAATTATTCCAACTGCTGCAGCTTTCGGTGGTGCAACAATTGGTGCTTTATCAGTTTTAAGTGATATGTCAGGTTGTTTAGGTTCTGGTACTTCAATTTTAATGGCTGCAACAACTATTTATAGTTATTATGAAATGGCTGCAAAGGAAGGTGGTCTAGTTAAATCAATTGGTACTAATTTCTCTGAATAATTGATATCTTCTTTATAAGTATTCAACCCCCTCTAAAAAATAGTAAATAAACGTACATTATATATCTTATATATAGAGTAAATTTTATAAAATTAATAAAACTAAATAAGTATAAAAGAAGTGATGTTGAATGTAAACTCCATCATAATGGAAAAAAAATTGAAAACATGAATTTATCAATGTTGATTTTTTCTTTCTTTCTTTTAACAATCACTTTATTATCAACAATGGCACCATCAAATCATAAACGTATCAAACAAGTATCAATATCTAAACCTATACTGTATGGTAATACAGCAACTAAATTTTCAAATGTTAATCCAATACCATTAAATGCCCCTAAGGATCATACACATAAATGGACAGTATTCGTACGTGATGCAACAAATAATGATTTATCAACATATATAAGTAAAGTTGTATTTAAATTACATGATACAATACCAAATCCATTAAGAACTATTGAATCACCACCATTTGAAGTTACAGAATCTGGTTGGGGTGAATTTGAAATTATAATTAAAATTTATTTTCATAGTGATGGAGGTGAAAAAAATGTTACTTTATTACATCATTTAAAATTACATCCTTATAATAATATAATTAATATTGATGGTAAAGTTGAAAGTGTTAAATATGATGAAATTGTTTTCAATGAACCAACTGAGAAAATGTTTGAATTATTAACTTTAAAACCAAGTACTTTATTAGATAATGAAATGAAACAAAGAGAAAGAGATGAATTAGATAGAATTGGTAAAGCAATCGATGATATAACTAATCAAATTAATCAGAATGCTGAAAAATTTAAAAAATTACATCAAGAAAGGGAATTATTAGTTAACGGTGGTGTTTAAGATGTTATTATCAAATATTATTTTCTATAAATGTTATGCATTCATGTATTACATTAGATAAATTATTTTCTAATGAATCATATAATTTATTATAATCATATCCGAGTCGAATTTTAACCATTTCTCTACCATTACCATTGAATAATATAATTGATGAAACAGGATAATTACCTCCACCTAATGGATTAACCAATTTCATTAATTTACAAATTTTACCCTTAGGATCTAATACAATAGGGAATGATTGTTCATTGAATAAATCATATGTTGGTGTTATACCAATAACTGATACATTATTTGATACAAATGATTCCAGTAATGGTAAATGATTTATATTTGAACAATCAAATAAGAATACTAACTTAATCATTTTATAATTTTGTATATTATTAACACTCTTGCTTAATTTATCAGAATATGGTAATATACAATTAAATGAGTTAATTAAATTACTTATTGTAAACCATTGTATTTTATTATTATTATTAAGTTGCTCCTTAATTACTTTTGGTAATATGATACATTTCCTTTTCATTTCATCATATGCATAATCTTCTTCATCATCATCATCATCATCTACATATTGCCTTTTACGTGAAATATATGAAGGATTACAAATTGGTGGAGCTACATGAATTAAATCATCACTATCTTCATATTTAATTCTCAGATCATATAATAAATCTCTTGTCATATTTAGTGTTATATTTATAGATTATTAGTTTATGGTTTTATAGATTATAGAGCAATGTCCTTTGTGTTTAGTTGTTGGTTTAAAAGAAAAAAAAAGATAAAAAGTGAATGATAAACAGAGGAAAATAGGAATAGAGGAAATAAAAGAGATGTGAGTATTATAAACAAAATTACATGCCATGATAAGCCTTTCTTTTCTTTTGAATAAATGACAATGACAAAACCACCAATCTGTGCAGTATTCTTGACTAAATTCGATGTTCATAAAGGTTATGAATTGATATATTATAAATCTATTGATAATATTTACGATAGTAAAGATTTAGAATTTAAATCAATTCCATCAGGTTTACATTCAGTTGAGAGTGATGTAATATGTTTTACAAAGAATGGTAAAATACCTGAATCTTTATTATATGGGTTAAGTGTTTTTAAACAGAATAGTTTACAATTGAAAGATGTTGTTGATAGATCTAAAGTTAAAATGTATTCATTAGGTATTTTAATTGATCCGAGACATTTAAAATCAATTGAAGAATTTAAGAATTGGGATGCTAAAATTTATTCATGTATGTGGGTGTTTAAGACAGAATTAACTTCAATGATTAGTGAATTTATTCAATTGGATAATAAAGAGCAAGAAGATGATTATTTGAATAAATTTGAAAGGTTTTTCGATAAATATAAATATAAGAATGAAATACCTAAGATACATCCATCACAACAAATAACATCAGAAGATGAAATAAAATCTGATCATATGGTTGATTCATTAGTTAATATAATTGATGATTTTGGTCCATTAATTTTTAAAGTTTGGAAAATATCATTACTAAGGAAAAGTATTATAATAAATTCAATCCATGATGGTAATCATAATGGAATATTAATTGGTGATATTTGTAAAATTATATTTTGTATTTCATTAATATCATCAATTCCAAAAGAGTTAAAGGAAAGATTGGAAAAATCTTCAAGGAAAGATTTAAGTGATATGATGTTTAATAAACCAATTTATAATATTTGTGTTAATGATATTGATACAATAGTTCAAATGGATACAAATTATATTGCATGTACAACTGATCAAATAATAACTGAAAGGAAAGGTATCTATGATTATAATATATTATTATCAAAGGAATGTCCTCAAATAATTAATTCAATCACTGGTGATAATGAATATGCAACCTTTAGGGATAATGAAAAATTTCAAATAATTTATTCACAATTTAACCATGATGATAGTAATAATAGTAATACTATTCATCCATTATCATCTAAAGTTAGTGAACGTAGATCAATTCAAGAACTGATATGGACTGGTTTATCATGGTGGGCAAGTGCAGGTGAATCATTTAGTTCACATAATGAAATATTTGCAAATGAATATGAATTTTTCGATAGTATTTCAGATGATAAAGTTGAAAGATTGATAAGTTTAGTAGGTTATTTTCAACGTATTACAATGAAAGTATTTCTTGTACTTATTGATAGAATAAGAGTTGGACAGGAAGAGGGGAGTGAATGTGATGATGATATTGAAGAAGAAGATAAGAGAATTATATCATTTGATCCACATGATATTGAAGAAATGGGTCTTGATCCATATTCAACTGGTGATTGTGAGTTTATTAAAGAATTAGTTGAAGTTTGGTGGGGGATTGAAGTACGTATTGGAGGTTATTTCGATGATTGTTGTTTTTGTCCGTGAATTTATTGTAATTTAAGTAAGAGTATATAGAGAGGAATATATACATTGTATACAATCAGTTTTTTATTTTTATTTTATAAACATGAAAGTCATTAAGAAAGGAAATGATAATAAATAATACCATTACTAATCATCATCATCATTGGTTTTAGTTTCTTTACCCATTGCTTTATCCCAAGTAGGTTTCATTTCACCTCGCCAATGATTGAATCTTTGTAATGCATTATCTAAATTATCAAGAGCTGGTCTAACATCAAGAAAGAATGATGGTAAACCGAATGGATCATCTTCACCAGAATAATAATCAATAACATAACGAACTTGTTTCCAATCATCACCACCAGTATTTCTTAAAACTGTCCAATCATGTCTATCAAATGGTAATTCAGAACCAAATTTCTCAGGGAAAATATATGAAAGATAATTATACATACGAGCTCTTGGAGATATTGCATCAGGTCTACCAGTAAATTTTAATAATCTTGGTTGTTTACCAGTTTCTTCAGTATAAGGTTTTTCCCATTCTTTAATCTCTTCCCAAGCACCTTCATTTAAAAAATTATGAATATTAACCATACTTTCAACTGCATCCTCAGGAATATCACCTTTACCCTTACGTACCATTGCATTAAACATTTGTTGTGGTGAAGGATATTCCCAAACTCCTGAATCAGATGAATCACCTCTTGGAATTGTTGATGATGTTCTCTCTGTTGGTAAATCAATAGTTTGACCAGGTTGTTTTTGAATAGATAATTCAGGCATATTAGTTAATGGATTTAATTCATTATTTATTGTAGTTGTATCATCTGCTTTATGCATTGGACATCCCGGTGGTGGGGTTAATCCTGACATATTCACAGGATGTGGAATATCATTTTTAGTATTATTTGTTGTAGTATTAGTATTTGGATTAGGAGTTGAAGACCAGAAAAAGCCCATCTTTGATATAATAACTAGAGTTGTGTATAATATTTAAGATAAAGAACTTATGGATGGTTATATATATTTTATAAATAAAGATCTTAAAATTTACTTTAATAAATAAAAATTTCATGAAACGAAAAAAAAAATGTCATAAAAATTCACTGTTACCGGATTGGAGGTTTCTATTTTAAAACTTTTTATCATTATAATTGTCAGCATAGAGTAAATAATATCATGAGTAGTGAGGAGGATATTAGGGCTAGACATAGAAAGGAAGTTAAGGAACTTACCGGTAAAACTACTGCTATGAAAAAGCAAGCTACTAAAAGTACTAAAAAGGAAATTATGAAACAAATTCAACAGTTGGAAGATGAAATGAAACAAAGACATATTAAGGAACTTGCAGAAGATGGAGATGAAGAAAAGGAAGAATTTGAAGAAATAACACCTGAACAATTACTTGCACAAATGAACATATCGGAAGAACCAAAGAATGTTGAACCAATACAGGAAACTCCAAAAACTCAACAACAACAACAACAACAACAGCCAAAACGACGTAATAGACAAAAGGAAAGACTTGCTAAAAGAGAAGCTGAAATTGCACGTATTCAAGAAGAAGCTAGATTAGAACAAGATAAACAACCAGATTTAAGAGGAATTGAATTAAAAAATATTCAAGATTTATGTGATTTACAAAAAGTTAAACAACATGATATTATACCTGATGGACATTGTCTATTTTCTTCAATTTCAGATCAATTAAAGATAAGACATAATGTTGATGTTGGTATTCAAGAATTAAGAAAAAATGCAGCTGAATATATTAAAGAAAATCCTGATGATTTTATTCCATTCCTATTTGATGATGAAACAATGACAATAAGGAATATTGATGAATATACCTATAAATTAGTTAATACAGTTATGTGGGGTGGAGATTTAGAGATTTTAGCACTTTCAAAAGTTTACGATTGTCCAATTACTGTTATGATGAGTGGTAGAGCTCCATTACGTATGAATGAAGATGGTGAAAATGCTGAATTAAAATTAGTTTATTATCAACATGCATTCGGATTAGGTGAACATTATAATTCATTACATGATCTTTAAACCGTGTTCTATCTATTTACATATTTGTATCTATAAAAAAGTCTATTTACATTCAAATTAATACTCTATTTCTTTTTAGCACTGGCAGCTTTAAAATGTAATATATCACCATCTTCAACAATATAAGTTTTACCAACTCTTTGAATTTTACCCTTTGAACGTAATAATTTTTCATCAAATGGAGGATTTAAATCTTTAACATCATTAAATTTAATTAATTCTGCATTAATAAAAGTTTTCTCAAAATCTGTATGAATTATACCTGCAGCATTTGGACAAGTTGAATTTTCTCTAATTGTCCATTGACGAGCTTCAATTTCACCACATGTATAGAAACTAATTAGATTTAAAACTTTCCTCATTTCTTGAATAATAATTGGTAATGCGGATGATGATTCATATGATTCATTAATACCAATTTCCTTTTGTTGATTATTTAATTTAGTTTCATAATCTGCAGAGAATAAAATGATAGGAGAATCTGGTGAAAATTGTTTAACCCATTCATTTATTTTACTTAAAAATTCATTATCATTTCTTAAAAAATCTTCTTCATTAACATTAACTAATATAACGCTTGGCTTTGTTGTTAATAAATTATGAATATTTAATGCATCAATATGATCATCTTTCCAATCTTTCTTATTTATAATTTTTTGACCTTCCATTAATAAATCATATGCAATAGTTAATGCTTCAAGTTGATTTTCCATACTTGAAATTTCATGTATTGGTTTATTACCTTTATGTTTTAATTGAACATTTAATTTTTCAATTGAATTTTCAATGAATTCCATATCTTTTAAAATTAATTCATCTTGAACAATTGTTAAATCTCTAATCGGATCAACATTACCTTCAATATGTGTAATTTCTGAATCTTTAAAAGCTCTAACAATTTGAAAAATTCCATCAACTGATCTAATATCATTTAAAAATGCATTTCCTAAACCTTTATTATCACTTGCACCACGTACTAAACCTGCAATATCGAAAATTTTTAAAATACTATTTATCTTTTTTTTTGATTGATAAAGTAATTTTAATTTATCTAATTTATAACTTGGTACTAAAACTCTTGCTTCCTCTGGTTCAATTGTTGCAAATGGATAATTAGCTGGATTACCTAATTCACTTTTAGTTATTGCCTGAAAGAATGTTGATTTACCAACATTTGCTAAACCAACAATACCACTTGTTAAATTATTTGACGGTCTACCAAATAATTTTTTAACAGTTTTAACTTTATTCTTATTAGTTATAGCTGCATAACAACGTATAGAATTCCAAAACTTCATTGGTCTGTATATATATATAGGAAATACTACTGTACTACATTAATAGAAAATTGCGTGAAATATTTTTTTTTACTGCGGAAAAGCTAAAGAGTTTCTAAATAATAGGAAAGGACCATTGATTGAATGCATGTTCTATTTCAATGTAAGTTTAGTAAAAAAAGTAGATGTAGAAGAGTATTATCATAGTTTCCTTCTTTTGACATCATTTTCAATTGGTTCGTCGTCATTAGGTGTGTTGAATGATTGATTCACATTATTTGTCATGTTATTGCTAATTGGAGCACTCATATTAACTGACATATTCATATTCACTGGCATATTCATGTTCATATATGAAGTATTCATATTAATCATTGAATGATTATTAACTGGAATATTTCTCTTTGAATAATTATTAACCATTCTATTATTATTTAAATTCATATTAATACCTCTATATTGGAAATCACTTACAAATTCTTTTGCTCTTGAACGTGTTAAAACTGGTAATGTTCTTTCATATTTTTGTCTAACACGTTTACTAACAAATGCTTCAGGTGATTCAGTTCTATTAAAATGTAATGATGAATGATAATGAGGATGTGTTAAATGTAAATGTGACATTGCATGATTATGATTGTGACTGTGAGAATGAGAATGAGAATGAGAATGACTATGAGAGTGATTATGTTGAGAATACATTATTGCTGATGGCATTGGTGTATAAATTTGAGGAGTTTTAGTCATTGATTTAATATTATTTTGTTGTTCATCATTTAATGTATAATCAATTGAATTATTATGAGAATTTGATCCTGAACCTGATGAATTTGTTGAACAAACAGATGAAGGAACTGATGATGAACATGTATTACAAGCAGAATTTGTAATCCAATTAAATGAAGCAGTTGGAGTTGTTCTTGGAGTTGGTAAAATATTTTTAAATGAATGAGATCTTGAAATTTCATTATTTGGTATAATATCATTATTATCAGAGTTATTTTCATAATCATTGTTATTATTATCACTATTATCATTGTTATTATTATCATTTTCATGATAAGATGATCTAATACATGAATTATTTGGTAAATTATTTGGAGATGACATTGGAGATATTGGGAAAAATGATAAATTACCACTTTCATTTAAATTAGTATTTAATAAATAACCATTTGAATTATAATAAAGATTTGGATTTAAATCTAAACCAACTTCCTTTAATTTTTTCAAATGTTTTAATTCTTCTTCCTTTTGTCTAACAAAACATTGAGCTAAATAAATTAAATTATGAATAACCACATTATTATTTAAATGAGAAATAATTTTGGAATCTAAATATTTTAATTTAATCGAACTTTCCATTTTAACAACTTGATTCAAAATTAAACTCTCTAATTCATCAAATCTATGTTGACGAATATGTTTTAATCTTAAATTTAAAAGTGCAAAATTAGTTATCATAATTGAACTTGCAGCAATTGAACTTGCAGTATAATTTGATACAATATCTAAATTAAATAATGCTAAATCACATAAAAACATTGAACCTAATCTTCTTTCTAAATTATTCGGTTCACTTGTATTTAAGAATAAATCTAAGAAAATTTCAGGAGTTGGGTAAGATAAATCCCAATTTAAAGTATTTAATATATTAGCTTCAATTTTTAGGAAAGTTGATTTTGATGATTGATCATAACCTGATCTTTTAATTAAAGCATTTAATATATTACCCTTTGGTTTATTTTCATTATATTTTGAAGAAATCCATAAACAACAAAATCCAATTAACCTACAGTTATTAATTTCTATTTTGACATTTGAAGTATAAGTATCGAATAAATGAACAGCTAATGAGAAAGTTGATGAAGTCCAATTAAGTCTAAAACATACATCCAATAGTGAATTTAATATTGAACTTCTTAAAATTTTAACTTGATTTTGAGGTAAAGAAGGAGATTTATTATTTGAAGATAAATTTTCTTCTAATTCAAAATCTAATTGAACGACATGATTATGAATATCATTTCTATATTCTAATATAGTTAAATGATGATTTCTCTTTTCAACCATTTTAACCATTTCATTGTTATAAAGGATGGGATCAGTAATAGTCATTATGTGAGTATATGTTTATGTTTGTGTTTATGAATAAATAAATGCAACGATGGTGTATAATTGATGGTAAGGAAAAGGGGTTTTGAACTTGAAATTGAAATTGAAATAGAAATAAAAATAGAAATAAAAATAGAAATAAATAAATATCCTATATGATAGTATGATATGAAAAATTAATAAAAAAAAAAGCAGTGTATAAAAGATTGAATGGATATAGTATATGAATTTAAATTTAAATTGAAATTGAAATTTGAACTAAAACTAAGTTGAATTGAGTATAATATAATCTATATGAGAGAATTTTTTTTTAGTTGTTGAAAAAATGAAGGAAAACTAATATGAATAAAAATGTAATATTTTTTTTAAATACAATAAACGATAATAATAATAGTAGTAGTAAAGTAGGGTGATAAGATTGCTAAGAGGAGATAATCTACAAAACAATATGAATTGAATTGATACTAAAGTGAATTGAATTGAATTGAATTGAATTGATATAAAATAGAATAGAATAAAATAAAGATAATTATACCTTACCTTAGTAATTGATTTCTCCTTTCCTTGATATAAGAGAGAAAGAAATAAATAAAAGAAATAAAAGAAAGAAAAGAAAGAGTAAGTATAATATATATAAATATATATATAATATAATTAATTAAAAAGCACTTAAAATTGATGAAAATCGCCCATTTCTCACAATTAATTAAAATTAATCTCTTTTCCAAAAGGGGAAACTCCTCTTTAGGGTTTGTATTGTATAATTCTTTTTAAGGACCTTTTACTTTGAGTTATATATATATATATGTACATGTTATATTCTTATTTAGTTATATATATGTAGTATAGTAGTAGTAGTAGTAGTAGTAGTAGTATAATATAATATTCTCATCTATTGAACAATTACATCATTAAGTCTACCAAATGTTAATACCTTCTCAATTCTTTTACTATCACTAATTAACATAACAATTCTATCAATACCCATCCCCCATCCTCCAGTTGGTGGTAATGACCATTCCATATTCTCTAAATATTTATAATCAGGTATTAAACTTTCTTCATCACCCATTTCCTTATTTAATTGTTGAATTTGAAATTTAAATCTTTGTTTAAATGGATTATTCTCTTCTTCATATGCATTCATATATTCCATACCATTAATAAACATTTCAAATCTAAGTCCAAGTCCATTTTCATCACTTTTACTTAATGGAGAAATAATTTCTGGTATATTATATATAAAACTTGGTAAATTATCATTATTATTTGTTAATGGTTCAAGATATTCTTCAATTAATTTATTAAGCATCTTACCAATCGTATCATTATCATTATATGATAATCCAACTTCATTAAAATACTTAATCAACAATTCTCTATCCCTTAAATGTTCAACTGTTAATTCATAACCTGTTTGATTCTTAATTTCACTTAAAAATTCAATTCTACCAAATTTACCTCCATTTTCATCAATCTTCTTCTTTAATTGTAAACATTTATCATGAAATCTTTGCAATTTATTATCATTTAAAACTTCAATAATTATATATTTAAACATTTCTTCACTCATTTCCATTAATTCATTTAATCCAATAAATGTTTGATAAAATTCACATGTTGTAAATTCAGGATTATGTGTACTATCAATACCTTCATTTCTAAATGATTTACCAATTTCATAAATTTTATCAAATCCTGATATAATTAACCTTTTTAACCATAATTCTGGTGCAACTCTTAAATTAAGTTTAAATGGTTTATCATCATCTTGACTATCTTTAACATGTTGTGAAAATGTCTCAAATGGTTTAGCATTGGCTCCACTATTACCATTACATATAATTGGTGTCTCAAAACTATTAAAACCTTTATCTTCAAGATAATTTCTAATCAATTTAATTATCTTACTCCTTAAAATTAAAATTTCAACACTTTCTTTATTAACTAAATAATCAATAACTCTATTCTTATTAATTTTACCTGAATCATTAAATTTTGGTGGTATTGGATGTAATGATGGTGATGCTAATATAATTGGTTTTTCAACTTTCAAGGATAATTCACCAACTTTTGTAATTCCAAATCTACCAATACACATAATTTGATCTCCTGGTCTTAATGTTGAATGTAATTTAATAAATTCATCCTTTTCAATACCCATCACTTTATGATGAACAATTAATTGTAATTTAATCAAATCTTGTATTATATCAATAAACATTGACCCCTTACCTGCTTTACGTATACTACGGATTTTACCTGAAAGTAAATATTTCCCTGTTTCTTCTTCAACAACAGCTTTCCCATCAAATAATCGACGATATTCTTCAATTCTTAGTTTCTTAACATTCTCCATACCATCCTTCAAAATGGTTTCACATTTACCAATTGGTGGATAATATAATTTATCTTGTTCATTAAATGATAATTGTGATATTTGATTTTTCCTAAATGCAAAATCAGATTCTTCAGTAATTTTCTCCCTATTATTATTAACAGCAATAGAATACCATTTACAATATTCTATTACTCTTACCTTCCCTATTGATCCCCCCACTGATCTACTCAACATACTTGCCATGTATATATATTATACTTAACACCATAGAAGAACGAAACGACCGCATCGACGTGGAATTTTTAACTCACTCACTGAGTGCATGAAAAGTTTCGTCCAATTTTTTTTTCATTTAGTTTCTTATTGGATACTTTATGACATTTATATATATTATTCATTTAATCAATCCTTTTAAGTAACCAATAATGTATTCAAATATACGTGCACCTATACGTCTCGTGCAGAAGAATAGTATTAGATTAAATTCTACTACTGTTGAAGCAGCAGCTAAAACTATAGTAGACTCAACTATAAATAAAAATGAAATTATTGAAAATGGTGAAATTCGTTTAAATTCTAATGGATTACCATTTAATAATTCATTAGAAGAAATTTCTAATATGAAAGAAACTGAATTTAATGAAATTGTTTCAAAAATTGAAAATCCAACTTTAAATAGAGAAGAAATTGTTAATTCAAAATTTTCAAAATTATTAACATTATATAGTAATAGAGATAAATTAAAGAAAACAATGACAAATTCTTCATCATTATTATCAAATTTCCCAAATTTAATTCCAACTGATCCATTATTACCATATAGTGAAGCAGAATTAGCAATTAGACAAAGACATCATTCCAAAATAATGGGTAAATTAGGTTCAAATTTGAAAAATATTTATAAACCACATAAATTAATAACAAATTCACCAAATATTAATCAAATTACAATTGAAAAATTATTATCATCAGGCGCACATTTAGGTAGAAGTGTTGAATTATTAAATAATAATTTTCAACCATTTATTTATGGTAAATATAAAGGATTACATTTAATTGATTTAGATAAAACTTCAACATATTTAAAAAATTCTTGTAAAATAATTGAAAAAATTGTTGAAAATGGTGGATTAGTTTTATTTCTTGGTTTAAAAATTGGTCAATTAAGATCAATTAAGGAAGCATCTAAAAAATGTAATGGATTTTATGTTTCAAGAAAATGGATTCCTGGTTCAATTACTAATTCATTAGAAAATCCAAAACCAAGAATGGAAATTGATATGGAAGATTTACCAACAAATAGAGAATTAACAACTGATGAAGAGAATAAAGTTATTAAACCAGATTTAATTGTTATACTTAATCCTGAAAATGCAACAGTTGCAATTAAGGAAGCAAATCAAGCTAGAATTCCAACAATTGGTATAATTGATTCAAATGTTGATCCAAATTTAGTTACATATCCAATTCCTGCAAATTCAAATTCAACAAGGGTAACAAATTTAATTGTTGGAGTTTTAGGTAAAAGTGGTGAAATTGGTTTACAAAATAGATTACAAAAAGTTAAAGAATATAAAAAATCTTTAGGTATGGAAATTAATGAACCATTCATTAAAATTGATAGAATATCTAATTAATTTAATATTAAAAAGACATAAATGCTTGTATATAATATATATATATATTTATTATATAATATATAAAAATATTTTAAATATAAAATTTAATTTGAAGTACTACTACTAGTACTATCATCATCATCATCATCAGATTCAGAATCTGATCTATCATCCTTTTTAATATTATATACAACAACTCTAATTGCAATTCTTAAAATAAGGAATAACCAATATAAATTAACTAATTGTAAAGCAAAAATTAAAGTGAAAACCATTGGTTGAGATATCCAACATTTATATTGTTGAGTTGTAAAATCTAAAATTGAAGGACCAACTGATAAAAATTCTGTTAAAACTGAATATAAAATTTTAATATTAAGATAATGTCTTGTATAAATCCAAACAGCCATAAATAAAACGAAAAATGGAACTTCAATTGATGAATTAATATAATTTAAAGTTTTTGAGAAACCAAGGAAAAAATCAGAAACATCCATTGTAATATAAATTGCTAAACCCATATGAGTAAAATTAAACATATAAGATAAAGAAATAAGTAAAATTGTAACAATATGATGGAAAACTAATTCTTTAAAATCTTTACGAGGTTTCTCCAATTGTAACATTAAAATAACTGCTTGTTGAGACCAAAAACCTGCTTGGAAAAGATAATAAAATTTAAATAACCATTCATGTTGAGTATGAGGATAATTTTCATAAAATGATTTTGTATTAAAGAACCACATATTTGAATTTTTCATTATATATAAACCAAAAGGACCAGTTATACCATAATAGAAAATAGCATAAGTTTGTTCAGTAAATCTACTAATTTTAGATTTACTTTTTAAACCATTTAAAATTGCAATTGGTCTTAAAACCATTTGAACCATAAATTCTCTTAAGAAAGTGAAAAATATCATCATATAAAATACAAAACAAAAATCTTTCCAACCTTTTTCATATAATGGAGGATTAGTATTTGGTATTTGATAAGACATAAATAAGAATCTATGTAAAGGATTTGAAGTTGTATAATTATTTGATAATAAATAAATTAAATTTAAAAATAAAATTATTATAATTGGTATAATCCAAATATATCTATAAGTTAAAATTTTCAGTGAAATAAATAATTTATTTAAAACATCAGAATCATAAACTTTTGGAGTTATTTTATTAATTTGTTTATCTTGTTCCTTTTTAGTTAATTTAATATCATGATTTGAACGAATTGTTTGGAAACCTGGTACAGATGAATCACCTAAATTAATTTTACCAACTGAAGAATGTCTTCTATGTTTGATTTTATTATTAGTAGACATTGTTCCATGTAATAATAAATAAGAAATAAGAAATAAGATAAAGACAACACTCATAAAATACATAAAATAAAATGAAATGAAATAGAATAAAAAACGGTGTTAAAATGCAGTGATAAAGTTTAAACAGCACAAATATACTATTTTGAACGCGTCGGAAATTTGGTGCTGTTGTGGTGTCCAAATTTGCGGCGCAATTTCAGTGCAAATATTCCATTGAAAATTGCGAGGGGGTATTTTTTCATAATTTATAATTTATAATTTATAATTTATTAAATTATAATTAACATCAACAGTTGTGTTGCTTTTATATTCTTAGTTTCTTTATATCATCTTATTACTTTCCAATATTCCCATATTTATATCAATGAATTATGTTCATAAATTATCAATGAGACAACTATCTTTTCTTAAAAGGAAAATTTCATTTAAATTATTATTATTTATATTATTAATATCAATAATCTCATATTTTACTCTCGTTTTAAATAATCAATACTATAACAATGATAATATAAACTTTAAAAATATTGTTCCTCAGACACAACGTGATGTACTGAAAAATTTAAATTCAAAAGATTCCTCTTCTAGATCTTTCCATGAAAAAATGTTAATGGAACAAATTGATAATCAATTAGTTGATCCATCAAAGAAAATTGATAATGATATACCGTCGAATGATATTGATATCAATCCTATACGTTCATTACTTACTAAACTTATACCTATAATAGAATCATGTGAACCTTCAATTGGTTATGAATTACCAAATGAACATTCATCAAATGATGATAAATCTTTTGATAATAATAATTCAAATATAAAGGATAAAAAAAAATTAAGATTATTTAGGAAAAAACTTAATAGAATTTATGGTAAAAATGGTAAAAATGATATTGGTATTCATGATATTGATATTAATAAATATCCAATTTTATCTAAAAATTTCTTAAATGATTGTCTTTACTTACCTGATGATATGTTTCAAGAATTGAAAATTTCTCATGAATCTTTTGTTAAAAATATAGAAAATATAAATTATAATAATAATGATGATGAAAATAATAATCCAATTTATAATAATGATAATGGTATTGTATTTATTGGTGGTGGGAAATTTTCTTGGTTAACTTTATTAAGTATAGAAAATTTACGTTCAACTGGTTCAATTTTACCAATTGAAGTTATGATACCAACAATTGAAGATTATGAACCTGAATTATGTGAAAATATTTTATTAAATTTAAATGCAAAATGTATTCTTTTATATGAATTTTTACCAAAAAATTTAAAATTTAAATTAAATGGTTATCAATATAAATCTTTAGCTTTATTAATTTCAAGTTTCCAAAATGTTTTATTATTAGATAGTGATAATATATCAATTTTAAATCCTGATATTTTATTTAATGATAAATTATTTATTGATAATGGTATGATTTTATGGCCAGATTTTTGGAGAAGAGTTACTCATCCACTTTATTATAAAATTGCAAATAGAGAAATTTCAAATAAAAGAGTTAGATATGTAATTGATAAAAAAACTCCAAGTAAATATTATAATAATAATAATGAAAAAGAAAATATTGATATTGATAATGATATACCATTACATGATAGAGAAGGTTCAATACCTGATGCATCAACTGAATCTGGTCAATTAATTATAAATAAGAAAACTCATTTTAAACCTTTATTATTAAGTTTTTATTATAATGTTTATGGTCCAAGACATTATTATCCATTATTTACTCAAGGTGGTGCAGGTGAAGGTGATAAAGAAACTTTTATTGCTGCAACTTTATATTATAATTTAAATGTTTATCAAGTTAATAAACCAGTTGGTGTAATTGGTCATTGGGTTAATGGTAATTATAATGGTGTTGGTATGATTCAATTTAATCCAATTATTGATAAATTAAATGAAGATAATTATTTAAAATTTTTAAATGAAAAAATTATTAATGAAGGTACAAATTATAATTATAATTTTATGGATTATTTAAATTATTTTAGTAATTCATTCTCTGAACCAATGTTCTTTCATTGTAATTTCCCTAAAATTGATCCAATTTCATTAATTTATGAAAATAAATTAGTTGATGAAAATAATAATCAATGGAGATTATTTGCTGATCAACCAAATATAGGATTCGATTTTGAATTAAGACAATGGAATTTAATTAATAAATATTTTTGTCCAATTAATGGTGAACATTTTAATTTAAAATATTTAAAAGATTCAAAAATTAATCATAAACAACTTTGTATTAATATTAAGGAACGTTTAGATTATTTATTATCAACTGAAATTAAATATGATAATAATTGAGAATGGGAAGGTCTCATAACATCTAATCTAAATTTATCTGTACATTATTTATTTATAATCTTTATTAAACTTAAACATACACTCTTTATAAATAAAAAAAAAAACAAAACAAAAAGAAAAGCTCATATATCTACTATAAATTAAATAATTGTTTCCATTTCCTTTGCATAAATTAAAGAATTTTTAATTATTTCTCTATCATCATTAATATTATCTTCAATCTCTAATTCATTCTTATCAAAATAAACAATATTTTTTTCAACTTTCCATCCATATTGATTAATAAATTCTTTAACTTCTGAAATTTCTTTTAAAAATAATAAAATTTTTAAATTTTCAATTGGTAATTGTTTATAAACTAATTCAATATTATTTGAAATATTAATTCTTATTGAATTTAATAATCCTGGTTCAAATATATTAAATTCTTTACAAGGAAATTTATTTTTCTTTGATAAAATTTCATTAACTTTATTAAAATCTCCATCAATTATCCATCTCTCAAATTTTATTGGTATTGATAAAAATTCATCCTTCTCTAAATCATCAACATTTAAATTAAAATTTTGGAAATTTTCTAATTCAATATGAAACATTGCTAAATCACCCTTTGTTAATAATAATAATAAATTTAAACTTAATAATTTATTCTTTTGATTACTTCTTAAATTTAATTCATTTATTTCATAAAATGGTTTTAATTTAATTATATAATTTGAAAATTCATTTAATTCAAATAAATTAATTGAAACTAATGCACCAATTTCAAGTATTGACATTGTAATTTGTAAATCATTTGGATTAATTGTTGATTGAAAATTTGGAACTAATAAATTATGTTCAATAAGTTGAATCTTAATTGGTGTTAATAATTTAAAACATGTTTCATAATCCTCTTTTTGGAAATGTTCTGTAAGTTTAGTTGTTAATTGTTCAAGTGACATTGTTATATATATTAGAAGTTGGTTCTAAAGAATGATATATATATATATATATATATAAATGTATTTGCCTTCGTGAATGAATTGAAGTTCCATCTGATCAATATTCATGTAAGGTGTGCGGTGCGAACATTTTTTTTCAGTTTACATTCTTAATATTAAACTATTAAATTAATTATTTAATTGAAGAATCTATTATTTTATTTTTATATATATATATATAAGAGAATTAATGAATGGTTAAGAAAGTAAGAAAGAATGAAAAAAAAAAAGGAGAATAAAAGACATGTAATAAAGAAGTAAAGAATTAATTATTAATTTTTAACACCAAATTGCTTTTCAACAGCTGAAACAATTGGTTCAATACATTCAGCATTTAATAAAGTACTTTGATCACCTAAAGAATTTGCTTCACCACTAACAATTTTTCTTAAAACTCTTCTAACAATTTTACCTGATCTTGTCTTTGGTAATTCATCAACAATTATAATTGTCTTTGGAGCTGCAAATGGTCCAATTGTTGCTCTAATACTTAATCTTAAATCTTGTCTTAATTTTAATAATGATGAATCATCACTAATAATTGAATTATCCTTTAATTGAACAAATGCAATAACTGCTTGTCCTGTAATATCATCATTAATACCAACAACTGCTGCTTCACTAACTCTTGTTGAATCTTCTAATAAAACACTTTCAATTTCAGCAGTTGACAATCTATGACCTGAAACATTAACAACATCATCAACTCTACCTCTAATCCAATAATAACCATCATGATCTCTACCTGCTCCATCACCTGTAAAATAATAACCTGGATAAGGTTTTAAATAAGTTTCTAAATATCTTTTATGATTTTTATAAACAGTTCTAGCCATTGATGGCCATGTTGATTTAACTGCTAAAACACCTTCAACATCATTACCTTCTAAAACTTTACCAGTTGTTGGATCAATTATAACTGCATCAATACCGAAAAATGGTAAAGTTGCAGCACCGGGTTTAGTTGGAATTGCACCTGCTAATGGAGCAATTAAATGAGAACCCGATTCAGTTTGCCAATAAGTATCAGAAATATGACAACAACCATGACCAATTTTTTCATCATACCATTGCCAAATTTCACTTGCAATTGGTTCACCAACTGAACCTAAAGTTCTTAAACTTGATAAATCATATTTTGAAATTTCATCTTCACCAGATTTTTTTAACATTCTTAAAGCAGTTGGTGCAACATAGAAATGAGTTGCTTTATTTTGTTCAATAATTTTCCAAAATCTACCAAAATTTGGATATGCAGGTGTACCTTCAAATATAATTGTTGAAACACCTAAAGTTAAAGGACCATATAAAGCATAAGAATGACCAGTAATCCAACCAACATCACCAGCAGTAAATAAGACATCATCAGATTGTAAATCAAAAACATATTTAGTTGTCATTGCAGCACCTAAAAGATAACCACCAGTTGAATGAACGACACCCTTTGGAGCACCAGTTGAACCAGATGTATATAACATGAAAAGAGGATCTTCTGAATTAACAGGTACAGGAGGTAAATAAGATCTAAATTCACAAGCTAAATCTTGCCAATAATAATCTCTATTTTCTTTCATTAAAATAGCTGGATTACCAGTTCTTTTATGAACTAAAACTTTTTCAATTGTTGGACATTCCTTTAAAGCTTCATCAACAATTGTTTTATTATTAATAGTTTTACCACCTCTTTTACCTTCATCAGTTGTAATTAAGACTTTACATTCAGCATCATTAACTCTTTCCTTAATTGAACCAGCAGAGAAACCTGCAAAGATAACTGAATGAACTGCACCTAATCTAGCACAAGCTAACATAGCAATAATTGCTTCAGGAGTCATTGGTAAATAAATAGCAACATTATCACCCTTTTTAACACCCCAAGATTTTAAGATACCAGCAGTTTGAGAAACATTTCTTAATAATTCACCAAAAGTAATTCTTCTATTTTCAGATTCATCATCAGCTTCAAAAACAATTGCAACTTTATCAGGATTTTCAAAAGCATGTCTATCAACACAATTATAACAAGCATTTAATTCACCACCTAAAAACCAAGAAGCATCACCATTTTTAAGTGAACCAGATTTAACTTTTGTAAAATCTTTATCCCAAGATAAGAATTTTTTTGCCATTGGAGCAAAGAAAGCTTCAGGATCTTCAATTGATTGTTTATACATTTGATCATATTCCTCTTTTGAAGATAATGATTTTGTAGGTTGTTTATCAAAGAAAGGTTTTGGAGTTGGTCTTGCAATTATACCATTTGCTTCATGAACGACATTATGAGTTGGAGAAGTCATAATTGATTTGATATGATTTTGATTATTGAAATAAGATAAAATAAGTAAATCAATCAATCAATTGATAAAATGAAGAAATAAGTGTAGCTGAGCATTAAAGATAATATAATAATAATAAATTATAATAATATAATAATAATAGTAATAATTCATGATTCAAAGAGTGAAAAATATCCTTTCTTCCACTCTGATGAAATTTCAAAGTTTCCCTTCCACCACAGAAGAAGTTAGTTATACTTTCTCGGCTTAATGCGCCACTGTGTTTATTATGTGTTTATTATGTGTTTATTATGGTATTTACATAGTAAATAATTATTCCGCGTTCTTACCCCCCGGCGTGGCGCAGCTTATGTTATTCCCATTTAGGAAGGTCGTACAGGTCGTATAAGATAACAATAAGATTAAAATTATATCAGACCAACAATTTTTTATATTATCAATAGAAAAAGGGTTTGTATTTGCTGGATAGCATATATATAATATAATGTACAATATTAAACTATCAGGATTAATAGATCATTAAGTAGTGCTAATAATAATATAGACAATTTCATTACCTGTTTGTGTAATTGTTGTAGTTGTATAAAAAACCCAGGGTAGCATTTTGTTGGTTATGCAAATATAAATAGTGAATACATATCACAACAATTTAAATTTTGTCTTAAATAATTATTATTATAGGGGAGTATATTTCTATTATTGTTGTATAGAAATATTATTCAGTACATTAATATAGAGTATGCCTCTCATATTAGTATATATATATATATTAACTTTCTAAAATAATTGATTAGTAGTGTAGTTATTATAATTGATCTTATTTTATATATATAATTTACCCTATTAATATAAAGTAATAAATAATAACCTTATGAAAATACAAGATAATTATTACATAATCAAAAAAAAAAGCATAAAAGACGCGACAACCATTACATAATCAAACCGACGCGACTATTGTCTTTTTTTTTATTCCCTCTCATAAAAAGAGGATAATCAACAACGTAATCACACTTCTTAGCCTGATCGATATATACTCATCTCACGTATAATAATTTTATTAAAATTATTAATTTTAAGAGAGGGCAATCCCTTTATTTGTTTAATTGTATATAGCTTTTTGAGCTCTTTACTAGGAATTATAGTTATTAATAGATTCAATTGTCATATAATATATTATATCCAATAATTGAGTTAATAAACTTTTATAAAAAATGTCATTAAATTCTAATCCAATTAATGATTATGATCAATTTAATAATCATTTATCAAATGATCAAAATAAAGGTTCTCAATTAAATATACCAAAATTAAGGCAATCAACTTCAAATGCTGCTCCTGCAACTCCAAGAATGTTAAGAAATACAAGTAATAATTACCATCCTACTACTAATAGTAATATTAATTCTAATATTCCAAATTCTTTAAGTGATGAATATACAATTAATCCAGATTATTTACCTCCTCAAAGAACTCCTTCTAAAAGATTACCTAATTCACATAATAGAGATTCTTCAAATAATAATTATAATAATAATAATAATAATAATAATAATAATATTAATAATATTAATAATAATAATAATGGTTTATTACCTGGTGTAGATTTTAATCCTAACACACCTCAAAAAAGTTCAAGAAGATCTTCATTTAATAATAATAATAATAATAATACCAATAGCATAAATACCAATAATCCAACTACTCATAATCGAATAAACTCCTTTAATATACCTCCACAATCAAATCAACAACCTACACAACAACCCCCTCCTCCTCAACAACAACAACAACAACAACAATTTCATAGAAAGGCAATTGGTGATTGGGAATTCACTAAAACTATTGGTGCAGGTTCAATGGGTAAAGTTAAATTAGCAAATCATAGAATAACTCATGAAATTTGTGCAATTAAAGTAGTTACAAGAGCTGCTAAAGTTTGGCAAAGACAACATATTAATGATCCTCCAACTAATGATCCTCATTTATTAAGTCAAAGAAAGAAAGAATATGAAAAAGAAGTTGCTAGAGATAAAAGAACTATTAGAGAAGCTGCATTAGGTAAAATTCTTTATCATCCATTTATTTGTAGATTATATGAAATGTATTCAATGTCAAATCATTATTATATGTTGTTTGAATATGTATCTGGTGGTCAAATGTTAGATTATATTGTTGCTCATGGTTCATTAAAGGAATCTCAAGCTAGGAAATTTTGTCGTGGAATCGGTTCAGCTTTAGAATATTGTCATTCAAATAATATTGTTCATAGAGATTTAAAAATTGAAAATATAATGATTAATAATTCTGGTGAAATTAAAATAATCGATTTCGGTTTATCAAATTTATATACCCATGATCATTTATTGAAAACTTATTGTGGTTCACTATATTTTGCTGCTCCTGAATTATTATCAGCTCATCCTTATAGAGGTCCAGAAGTTGATATTTGGTCTTTTGGGGTTGTTTTATTTGTTTTAGTTTGTGGTAGAGTACCATTTGATGATAAAAGTGTTAATAATTTGCATGAAAAAATTAAAAAGGGTAATGTTGAATATCCAGATCATTTATCTGCTGATTGTATTGATTTAATGAAAAAAATGTTGGTAGTTGATACAACTAAGAGAGCTCCAATTCATGAAATTTTATCTCATAGATGGATGAATAAAGGTTATTCAAATATTGTATCAAATTTTATACCTAAGAGAGTTCCATTAAATTTCCCATTAGATTCAAATATTATAAGTGAAATTGTTAATTTAAATTTAGGTATTTCAAATGAACAAGTTTTCAATGATTTAAATGATATAATTAATTCAGATTACTATATTCAATGTTCTGAAAATTGGAGATTGAAAAATTCAGGTTTAAAATATAATCCAACTTTATTAGATCCGACTAAAGGTTATCACCCATTAATTTCAATTTATTATTTAGTTTACGAAATGATTCAAAGAAAGAAAAATAAATTAGAAAATTTAAATCAATTAGATATTTCATCATCATCTTCTTTAAATAATAATTTAAATCAATTTACAACTCCACAAATTCAACAACAACCAATATTTAATGCAGCTTCTAATCATCATAATATGGCTCATGAACCTCAGAATAGAATTGTAACTCAACCTATACCTCATGAATATCAACATAATAATAATATTCCTCAAAATGATAAATATAATACCAATTTTAATGAACAAAGAGAAAATTTTGATACTTCAATTAATTATCACACCAATACTACTAATAAGAATCAAAGATTAAAGTTAGATGTTAATGTTCCAAATCCTTCATATACTTTACCTTATCCTCAACCAGCCCATACATCACCTCATACTGATATTTCACCTCATTCATTTAATAAAAGTGACTCAGTAAAATTATCCCAACAACAAACACCACCTCCACAACAATTGAATAAATCATCTAATATGGAGGAAGGTGGTGTTAATTCATTATTGAGAAAATTAAGTACTAAAAAACCAACCGATAGAATGGTTCATAATTATGCAGGTTCAACTTCACCAATTAGTATTAATGCTCAACTTAATAAAACTGATAATATTAAAAGAATTGGTAGTGTTAAAGTTACATCAAAGGAAAAACAACAAGTTTTACCATCATCAATTCAAAATACTGCCCGTAAAAACATGGCTCAACATCAACGTGCAGCCTCAGCTTATACCGCATCTGCATTTGTTCAAGATAATCAAACTCAAATTAATAAGCAACAACAACAACAACAACAGCAACAATTATTGCATTCACAACAACAACAAGCACAATATAATGAAACATCTTCTAATAGTGATTCTTCAAGTGTACGCAAATATCACCCATCTGCTAGAGCAAAATCTGTTGGGCATGCTAGAAAATATTCACTTAATAATATTAAATCAAATACCTCTAAAGTTGATTCAAATGCCCCACCATTACCAGAATATACTAGTTCTATGATGAAATCATCAACTTCAAATGATTATGGAGCATTCTTTGATGAAGAAATGGATAATATTACATTTAATGATGAAATTAATAAACCAAAGGTTAAGCTAACTGATAAACAAATTATTGCACAATTTGAGAAAGCACCACCAAATTCTATGCCATCAATTGAATATCCAAAAACTTTATTCTTAAAAGGGTTTTTTTCTGTCCAAACAACATCTACTAAACCATTACCAATTATTAGATACGACATTATAACTGTCTTACCACAGCTTGGAGTTCAATTTGTTGAAGTCAAGGGTGGATTTATTTGTGTTCATTATCCATCAATTGTTGATACACCAAGAATACAGGTAAGTCACTCAGCATCTAACCACAGTAGTAATAATACTAATAATAATGTATTAATGAGTCCAATTAAGACACCAACTAAGCTAAATTCTGGTAAATCTAATGATAATGAAGATCAATATATTGATACCATTGAAGGATTGAAAACTCCTAATATTAGTGAAACATCATCACAAACATCTAAATCTAAACATTCATCAGGAACTAATAGATCAAAAGAGGATGATTTGAATAGTGAAACGTATGATAAAAATAGTGTTAAAACTACAAATACCAATAATACTAATAATACTAATAATACCAACAATAGTGCATTACCATCAACGCCAGTTAAGGGACATAGAAGAAAGTTTTCATTAGGAAATGGAATTTTAGGATCTAAGAAGGGAGAGAAATTAACATTATCAACAAATATGAGTGGTAAATATAATAATGAAATCAATATACCTACAACACCAGCTGCTGCTAATTTACGTAATTTAAGTATTGATGATAGTTCAGAATCTATTACATTCGATGAGACAAATGGCGCAAGTGATATGTTAGTTTCAAGTAGGTTGGAACAACAAAATTATAATATTTCTTCATCGATGAGTAATTATGATAAGGAACATAATAAAGGTAAGGAAAAAGAGAGAAGTAGTAAAACTCCACTTAAATTTGAGATTCATATTGTTAAAGTTCCATTAGTTGGATTATATGGTATACAATTTAAGAAAGTTAGTGGTAATACATGGTTATACAAATCTTTAGCAAGTGAGATTCTTAACAGATTAAATTTATAATCTTTTCTAATTTATTTAACTAATTAATTAATATAAAAATTATATAATATAATTATAATATATACGAATGAAATGATATTAAACAAAAGCAACATAAAGATTTGGAATAGGTTTGTATATCGCGTGAAGTTTTCAATTTGACACGATTTATTTCATTGAATTGATGGAGTGGTATAGGATATTATTATTTACCAAGGATAATGACGGTAATTAAGGACATTGGAAGGATATTTTCAATATCAATACGATCTATTGCAGCAGTTCATTTATTTACATCATCATGTTTTGAACTTTCACAAACTGAGGGAGCAAGTATGTTACCAACAATTCAAACAAGTGGAGATTTTTGTATAATTGATAAAAGTTTCAAGAATGGAAATAAGATTAAAATGGGTGATTTAATTGTTGCACGTAAACCTACACAACCTGATAGTTGGGTTTGTAAAAGAATTACAGGTATGCCAGGTGATATTATATTACTTGATCCAAGTCGTGATAATATAAGTGAATTACATAAACGATATAATGAAAGTACGAAAAGTTTAAGTGATATTAATGAGATTGAGATACCTAATAGAAATAAAGGTGATAAGTTTAATAGAGATCCTTATGATATGTATATAATTGTACCTGATGGACATGTTTGGGTAACTGGTGATAATTTAAGTGATTCAGTTGATAGTCGAACGTATAGTGTTTTACCAATGGGATTAATTGGTGGTAAGATAATTATTGGTATTTATGCACCAAATTTACTTAAATTTAATGGTAATTATTATAGATTTTTAAATAACACATTTGAAGATTGTATATAAATATATAAATGTAATTACTTAACGTAATTTAGATAATCTTAATTTATACATATCTCTTAAAGTTTTAGAACCTAAATAAATTGAACAAACACCAGTGATGGCAAATCTGTAAAGTGATTGAAAGATTGATGCAGTGAAGAAATAATCAATGAAGTAATATTCAAATATGAATATACTGATAATGAAAAGGAATGATAATGGTGAATATTTTGTTAAATTATTTGCATTTGCTGCATCAAAATAATTCCATGATAATAATAATATAACAATTAATATTAATATAATAAATGTAAATTGAGTTGTAACTAATGTTGGTAACATTTTTGGCTTTTCCTTAAATGTGAAATAAACTTCATCTCTTTCATTAAATCTTACTGGTTTTTCAATTTGACTTCTATCAGCAATTAATTTTAAAGATGGTTTAACAGTTCCAACATTGAAAATACCATTATAATTATTATTTGATTCATCACCTGTAATAATTGTAATTTGAATTGAAGAATCTGATGATTGTAATAAATATGGTGAAATATCTTTTATGAAAATATTACCTTCATAAACTTTACCTTGTAATAATTGAGGATAAATATAAAATTCAGATGATAATTCAGGTACTGATAATGCAATAACTACATGATCAGGATTAATAAAACTTTCATTATTTGATTTATTTTCAAGTAATGTAAAACCGAATGAAATTTTTGTATCAGTTAAATTTAATGGAATATTTTGTTGATAAAGACCAAAATTTTGATCATCAATTCTAACTAAACCTTTACCAACGACAATTGCCTGACAGATGGTAATAAAAGTAAATAATAGAGTGATTAAATTGTACATATTTCCCCTGGTTATAATGAATCAACATTAAGGTAAACGTGTGTATAACTTCTTCAACATGATTTCCTCACTATTTAAAATTTCATTTCATTTTACATATATATATAATACTTCAGAATTTATATATATAAGAACTTACTTTACTTTACTTACTTTATTTTATTTACCTACTTAAACGTTTGTTTTCAAGTATTAAACGTTCAATTTCTTTATTCATACTATCATTGAGTTCTTGTACTCTCTTATTCTTTTCCATGGTTTGTTTAATAACATCATATTGACTTAACGCTTGTTCAACTTGTGCATTAATTGATCTCTTTGTTGCCTTTAATGTCTCATTTTCATCCTTAATCTTATCAATTAATCCAGTAACTGATATCTTCTCCTCATTTAATTGTTTATAATTATTTAATAATTCATTATAACCTTTATTATGTTCCTCTAAAATTTTTTCTAATTCTTGATTCTTATTAGATAATTTCTCTAATTCATTACTCGTTAATTTAGATTCAATTGATTCATTTAAAATTGTAAATTCTCGATGATAATTAAGTATACTAGTTTGTGATGATATATCTGTTGTCTCAGTTTTGTTTAATTTATCACATCCAAAAATATTTAATTCATGACGTAAATGAATTATAACATCAACTAATGAATAAATACCATAAACTACTAAATTATGTAATACTTTAGTTAATCCATATGGATGATTTTTCTCATTTGTATCATTAATATATAATTGATGAACTAAATCACACCAAAATTTAGTTGATTGTAATAAATCATTGGTATAACTTATAGGATTTGATGATTGTTTTGTAATATTTAATAAAATAGTAGGATCAATTGATTCTAATGTTCTTAAAAGTAAAAATTTAAATTCTTGTTGTGAATCAATATCATCTAATGGTAAAATAAATTTATTAATTATTAATGCAAGTATTAAAGTTTGTGGCAAAACATATTTTGATCCACATCTATACATAAATGATAAAACTAATGCATTTGGTTTAACATTAGCAATATTGGTTTTCAATAATATATTGTAAATTTTCATAAAATCATTTTTCAATTTTAGTTTTTGTTCATTTGTTGATCTTAATAAAAATGAAAGTTCAATAATTAATTCATCAATTTCCTTTTTAATTTCATCAGGGACATTTGGTGTAAAATTAAATGTATTTTCATCAATTTTCAATGATTCGAGTAATAATGAATATAATATTGGTAAATTAGTTGATTCATAATCACCTGCTCTAATTTGACTTAAAGTTTCAATAATTGCATCAGATGAATGAATTTTATCCATATATTCACCACTTGATATAATTAAATCTTGATTTGATAACAGTTCAATAATTTCATCAACATGAGATTTACGTGATTGAACTAGAAATTGTTGAATCTTATCTATTAATGATGGTTCGTCATCTTCAATATATTTAAATGATGATTTCCTACTTCTTCCACTAACCATTGAAGTTGGGGAGAAATTTGCACCTGAAACTCTATCCAATCCATAAGTACTTAACACTTGAGGTTGAAATTCTGCACTGTTTTTCCTAACTGGAGTCTTTGGAGGTCTTGTTGGTAATCTAGGTGAAACAGGAGATGAAGGTAATGACATATTAACATCAAAATCAACTATATCTCTATCCTCATCGTTATCATCGTCATTTTCATGGTCTTCAGTAACTACGGGTATAATAAGAGATGTAGCTCTGGATGTACGTAAATGAGCATTATAACCTCTTGATGGAACTCTTGGAGGAACTGGAGGTGCAGGTACTTGTCGATTTTTTAACTTTTCGGTCAACAATAGTTGCTCATTATTATTGTTCATTTCAGATGTGGTATTAGAAATGGTATTAGAAGGGGTTGGACTGTTAGTATTTTGAGATTGCAATTGAGTAGTGTCATCACTACCATCAGAATTACTTCTTGTGATAGATATAGGTACCAAGGGAGACGACATGGTATTATATCAAAAGAAAATAGAATCAGCAATATAATATATATATAACTCCTAACTTAAAGCATTAAACAATCCTATATATATATCTAATAATGTGGGACTTAGTAGAAAATCACTGTTTTTTTCTGTGCAAAAAAAATTTTATTTCAATTTCAATTTTCATCTCTAAATACTGTTTCTTATATATAGTATTTTATCGTATTTACACAGCAGATCATGTCAAATATAGTTGGAATAGAACACGATAGAGTCACAAATACCACATCTACTGATTTTCCAGGATATTCTGCAGATTCTGCAAATACTGAATGGAGTTTGGATTATTTTAAAAAAAATTTTAAATTAGATATTAAATATATATCTGAAAGAACTGCAAATTTTGATTTAATAGGTCTTGATACATCTATCGCAAATGCATTTCGTAGAATTATGATTGCAGAGGTTCCATCAGTTGCTGCTGAATATGTTTATATTTTCAATAATACATCAGTTATTCAAGATGAAGTACTCGCTCATAGAATTGGTTTAGTTCCATTAAAAGTTGATCCTGATCAATTAACTTGGATAAATAAAGAAGCTGAAGAAAAGGATAAATTTACTGATGATAATACAATTGTTTTATCATTAGATATTGTATGTTCCAAAAATCCAAATGCTTCACCAAATTCTACAAATCCTGATAATTTATATAGAAATCATAAAGTTTATGCTAAAAATCTTAAATTTGAACCACAAGGTCGTCAAGTTGAATTATTTGCAAATAATCCTGTTGTACCATGTGATTCAAATATTTTATTAGCAAAATTAAGACCAGGTCAAGAAATTTCACTTAGAGTTCATTGTATTTTAGGTATAGGTGCAGATCATGCAAAATTTTCACCAGTTTCAACTGCTTCTTATAGATTATTACCAGTTATTGATATTTTAAAACCAATTGTTGGTAAAGATGCATTAGAATTTCAACAATGTTTCCCAAATGGTGTTATTGATATAAATGAAAAGGGTGAAGCTTATGTTAAAGATTCAAGAAAGGATACAGTTTCAAGAGAAGTACTTAGACATGAAAAATTTAATGGTAAAGTAAAATTAGGTAGACGTAGAGATCATTTTATTTTTAATGTTGAAAGTACTGGTGCAATGCCACCTGAAGAAATCTTCTTTAAATCTGTTAGAATTTTAAAGAATAAAGCTGATTATTTAAGAAATTGTCCAATTGCAAACTTAAATTAATTAGATTTTATAGAACCATAATCATATATATAGTTAAATATATGATATATATATAAAATACACTACAATACAATACACAATTTAATCTCTAAATATTTCATGTATTGCTTCATAAATTTTGATATTATATATTAATGTATTACCCTGATATCCATCATATTGAGCATTATCATTATGATCTGCATTAATATCTCCTACTAATGAATCATCTTGATGAATTCTATTTATTAAACCAAATCCAACTGCATAATTTAATAAAATTTCAATTAATTGTAATGAAATTATTATAAAATCAATTATTAATAAACTTATTAATTTACTTAATTTACTCCTAAATTTAACTTCACCAATTAAACTTAAAACCATTGAACCTGTTGAATAAGCTTCTCTAACGTTCCAAATATGTTGAAAATTAATATTATCATTTCTTAAATTTTTATTCAATGAACCACTTAATTCATAACTTATACCATCATAAATTTTATCTAAACAGAAAAGTATTTGAAATAAAATAATTAAACACCAAACAAATGAAAATATTGTAAGTATTTTCCTTAAAACAATTTTTTTATCATTTATTGACCAATTACTGAATAATGAAGAATCAAGTAGTTGATCACTATTAGGGGAGTCATTTCCTTCATCATTTCTATTTGCATTAAAATTTGCCGTACCACTACGTAAATTTAAAATTGCACTAGTTGGTGTATATAATTGACTTAATGATAAATTTGCTTGATTACCAATATTATTATTATTGTTGTTATTATTCAAACTATTTAAATTCTCTGCAAATGGTTCAGTTACGAAAACATGGAAAATGTATTTAATTAAAAGACAAATTAATGATTCATCAAATAAAAATGAAATATAGTAACAAACATGTAAAATAACTTTCATATCATTATTAACTGATCTTGATAATAATTTAACTGTTTGTGGGTATAATAATCTATCATTATTAATTAATCTAGCTTGCATAGCATCCTCTACAATCATGTTTAATTGCTAAAGGTAAAGAAGGACATGCATAAAATAGATATATCTAACTGTATACTACTCGCTTATTATTATTATTATTAGTATTATTATTATTATTACTTTTGATTTCATTTTATTATTATTTATTTATTTATTTATTTATTTATTTGTACAAATGTTTTAAACAATGTTACTATAATATACAAAACATAATGTTTATAATGTCTTTATAATGTTAACTAATTTTTTTAAGAGATTGGCTTTCGTTCAATTGATTTAATTAAATCACCACCTAATATTGCACAAGTTTTTAAAATATCTTCAATATCTAATATAACTTGATCTTTTTTATCATTTGAATCACTAATTAGTTTCATTGGATATCCCATACCAACTTTAAATTTTCTTGATTCATTACCTGGTACAACTAAACCTGTAATTACACGTTCATCAACTAATCCACCAGTTTTACGTACACTCCAAACAATAACTTCACCAAATCTTGAAATTAACTCTCTATAAAAATTTAATATTGGATCATCAATAGTTTCAAAATTATGTTCATAATTATTAATTTGTTCAATTAAATTCTTAAATTTAATATTATTTGGATAAATACCTGATAAACGACGTAATTTTTTACTTGAAATTTTTTTCATATCAAATTTAATAATAATATCATAATCCTTTAATGCAGGTGTGAAAATTAATTGTAAAAATTTATTATTAATTTCAATACTATCATTATTTGTTAATAAATTTAATGCAACTCTTGATAATGATGTTAATCTTGATGCAATAACTAATGAAATACCTTGAGTCCAAATTTTACCTGAAATATCATCCTTTGTACCAATAAAATATGGTACTTTAACACCTTGTGGATCATTCTCTCTTAATTTATTAAATGATTTATTAATATTTTGATAAGTTTCTAAATCTAATTTATCAGTTATTTTATTAATATAACTATCACTATTTATTGAATTATTTTCATTTTTATTACTATTAGTACTATCACTATTAAAATCTTTTGATAAATCTAAAATTAATGGATCTTCAATCCAATTCCAATTTGATAAAAATTTCAAAACTCTTAAAAATCCTGTCATTACAGAACCTGGAATTCCATATGGTGCATTATCAATAAAACATTGTAAAACTATTAATTCAATTACTTCTTCAGGAAAATGATTTAAAATCATTTGACTATCTAACCATAATTTAAATAATCTAACAGTTGCAGAATAATATGGATAATGAGTAACTAAAATTGATATACTACGATGATGTTTAACTGCATTAATATATTTTTGCATAAATCTTAAATAAGAATTTTCAATTGAATGAATTTGTGATTGACTATTTGATAATTTTGAACAATTTTCAATTGATTTTAAATATAAAAATTCATCATTTTCTGTTAAAATTCTAAATGAGAAACCATATCCATCATTTGTTAAAATTTTTAAAATTAAAATATTTGAATTATATGGAATTGAATTTTTATCTTTAATAATGAATGCATCTTTAATATTAATGGAATTTTTCAAAATTTCATTACAAATTTTTAAAAGGAATGCATTTTTAGTATTTTCTAATGAAATAAATTCATCAGGCCAACGATTTGATGATTCTAATTGAATTATACATTCATTGAAAAAATCAGGATTACCAGTTGCAAATGGTACAGGTAAAATTATTGAAGTATTTCTTAATGAAGAAGAAATTGGTAAAATTGATTTAATTTTTAATGGTAAATTTAAATTTAATAAATCTTTTGAAATTTTATCAAATGATAATTTTAATTGAATAAAATGATTTGGTAAGATTAATGGTTGAGAATTTGATGAATGAGGAATCAAAGGTTTTGGTAATAATGAAGTAAATTTTGATGAATTAATAATTATATCATTAGATAATAAATGTAAATTATTTGATGAAGATAAATGTCTATCTAAAATAAATTTAACAATTGTTAAAACAACTGAATCAGTTGGTGAAATATCCCATAAACAACTCCATTGAACTGTATTATCTTTATATTTCCTTATTTGAGCTTTTTCTTCACCCCAAAATGAAACAAATTTTTCACCTAAATCTTTATCTGTATGTAATGGACCTTTAGTTATACGTTTATCAGATTCATTTGGATTAATGAATAAACCAATTAAAAGATAATTATCCTTTTGATTATCATTTGAAGATTTTCTTTTATTAATTGACCAAGGTAAAGTATTTTTCAATAAATGAATATCAATTTGATAAATTCTATCATCTAAAGCTTCAATTAATAATTTATAAATTTTATTACAGAGATAATTTTCTATTGTAACAAATGAAATTTTTTCTAATGAACCAAATTTATCTTCATTTAATTCAATTAATTTATTTAAAGGTATTGAAACAATTGAATCATATTTTAAATTTAAATTATTATTATTTGTTAAAAAAATTTGATTAAATCTATCCTTAACAGTATCATTTAATAAATCTAAAGTTTCAATTGCAAATTTTTTTAAAATTGAATAAGAAGATTTTGACATTTTCCATAATAAATTAATTTTAGTATTTTTATCGAATAAAGTTGGTACATTAAAACCTTTCTTTTTATAATTTGAATCTGATTCATCAAATAATGAACTAAAAGATAAATAACCATCATCACATAAATCTTGAGTTGCTAAATAACGAATAGTACCTTTAAATAATTGATAACTTGAATAACCATGTAATAAAATTTTATTATTATTTAAACCACCACCTTGTAAAAGAGCTGACATTAAGATATTAAATTCAAAATGACCAAAACCACCATTATTTATATTTGAATTAAAACCACGTTGAGATAACCATAATTTACCCAATGCAGCAGCATCTTTAAAACTTTCAGTTGATTTTTTAGTTGTATATAAATATTTTAAATAATAAGAATAAGTTGTTGAACTTAAAATTGAAGCATTGTATAAAGGAGTTGGAGGTAAATCATCAATTGAATCAATTAAAGAATTTTGAATTCTAATTGAATTTCTATCAGGTAATAATTTTTTACTTTCAAATATACCGAATGGTAAACCTATTAAAATTCTAATTTTAAAATTTGTTTTATTAAATATTAAATTATCTTTATTATTTTTATTATTTGAATCATTAATACTTTCAATTAAAAGTGAGGGACATAATTTATTACCATTATGATAATCATAAGATAATTTTATTGGTAAATTATTTTGAGGAGCTAAAATTGATAAATAATGAGATAAATAAGCTAAATAAAAAGCTTTTTTGTAAAAAATTCTATAATTTAAATAATCTTTTTGTTGAATTAAAGATTTTGGCATTGATATACAAATATCTATTGACATACCATTTTTTGAATTAATTGCAGTTTTCAAACCGAATGAACCAACTAATGAAACATCATCAGGTATAATATATTGTAAATTATAATTTAAATTATTTGGTTTTGGATCAGGAAATGGAATTTTAGTATTTTTATCAGAAAAAAAATTTTGAGCTTCATTTAATGATAAAGGATTTGAATTTGGAATTTTTTGAATTAAATTATTTAATTTATGTAAAACTTTTTCAATTAATAAACAATGAGATTGTTTTAATTTTAATTCATTAATTAATTCATCAATTTGAAGTTTAAAAATATTTGATTTAAATAATTCAGCAGTTTCTTTTGCAATTTGAATATCTTGAGATGAGATTTTTGCCTTTTTTAAAGAAGGAAGTTTTGTACTAATCTTAGTACTTTTATTGATATGATTATTATCTATTGAAATATCATCATTAACAATCTCATCATTAGATCTTTTAGACATTATTTTAAACTATGAATGGATATTGTAGATGATGAATGGTTGTATGTGGGAATGATGATATAGATATAGATCCAGAGATGTAGATGGAAAGTAAATAAATTAAAAATAAATAAATTTACAAAATTGAAGGCTCCTCTTCCTATACCTTCCTTGTAAGTTAAAACTTCTTCTTGCCACCAAAAAACTAAAAGGGAATGAAAAAAAAAATTTTTTATATGCGTGTAAATATTATATATTTGTGTTGATAATATAAATATAAATATCTAAGGGGAAGTGAGGTCGATGAGACTATTACAAAACAAACAACAACAACAACAACAACAATGATGATGATTACGTAATACCGAATCAACAAACCGACACCGGAATTGACAATTGGTAAATTTTATTATTACGCGGATATAAGGGGAATGATGTTGTATATATATATATATATTCAACTTTGATGATATACTAATAACAATCAATTAATTAATAGAATAATCTGATGATAATCTCATAATAATAAATGATAATAAATGATAATAAATATATAGAAATTGCCACACAAACACACACACACACATGTGTTTTCTATATATACAATCTGTCAAAATAATTGTTACTAAAGCATTGACACCCTTTTTATAATAAAAAAAATTTTTTTTTTCTTATATTTATTTATTAAACTTGTATTTATATTTATATTTTAAAATAGAATATTTTTTTAGTTTAGTTTTTTATTAACAAATTATTTTATTTCAGTTTGCCACCCTTGAATTGGTGTATTAAATTAATTAAATTAAATATATATTATAATATATTATATATTTCTATTTCTATTTCTATTTTAATTATTTTATATTACTTCTTCTTTTAAACAACACACTTTATTATTATATTTTAATTATACTACATAAATTAATAAAATACTTAGTGTGCATGTGTCTTTAATTTTTTTCATTCTTAATTAATCACATCTTACAAACTATAAATACTTTTTTCAAAAATTCTGTTAAATAATTATATCAATATATCAATATATCAATATAATCATTTACATTAACATTTATCCTTGCTACATATAAATAAAAAAAATAAACTTCCCCCCTCCTCCATTTACTACTCTCTTTACTATAATTAATAAATTTCAATCATAATGTTAAATTTATCAAAATCAACTTGTTCTTTGATTATTAAATCAATTTCAATCTCTAAAAGTTCTTTAAAAACTGGTAATATTAGAGATATTCATTATATCAATAATAATAATAAGAACTTTCATTCATTATTTAGACCTTTCATAATCTCAAATAAAACTTCAATTGTTCGTTATAATTCAACTAAATCTGATACTAATAAATCATCTGAAAAAAAATCAAAAAATCCTGCTGAAGTTGCCTCTCCAAATGCTAATTTACCAACTACAAATTCAACTAAAAAATTAACTGTTTGGGAAAAAGTTAAACATGAAGCTCATCATTATTGGGAAGGTACTAAATTATTAGGTCTGGAAATTAAAATTTCAACTAGATTGTTACTTAAAATGAGTTCTGGTTATGAATTAACTAGAAGAGAGTATAGACAATTAAAGAGAACTACTGCTGATGTTTTAAGACTTTTCCCATTTGCAATGTTTGTCTTAATCCCTTTTGCTGAATTATTATTACCAATTGCAATTAAAATCTTCCCAAATTTATTACCTTCAACTTATGAATCAAAAGTTGATAAAGATAAAAAAATGGCTTTATTAAGAAATACAAGATATAAAGTTGCTCAGGTTTTAACTGATTCAAAACAAATGGTTAGTTTAACTTCAAATTTAACAGATGAACAAATTGTTGATTTTAAAGATTTTATGAATAAATTTAAGAATTCAAAATCAGATGAAATTACTCGTCAACAATTATTAAGAGTTGCTAAAATGTTTAAAGATGATTTAATTTTAGATAATGTTCCTCGTGGTACTCTAGTTGCAATTGCAAAATATATTAATTTAAGACCTTATGGTACTGATCAAATTTTAAGATATAGAATACGTCATAAAATGCTGAAAATTAAAGAAGATGATAGATTGATTGATGATGAAGGTGTTGAAAATTTATCTTTAGCTGAATTACAACAAGCTTGTGCTTCTCGTGGTATTCATATGTATAATACAACTCCAGGTCAAATGCGTCAATACCTTTATGAATGGTTAGATATGCGTTTACGTGAAAAAATTCCTTCAACTTTAATGTTATTAGTTAATGCTTATACTTATGGTGATGCTGAAAGATATTCTTCAACTCATGAAGCTTTAAAAGCTGTTTTAAGTTCTTTACCAATTGAATTTTATCATGAACAAGAATTACAAGTTGATATTGATAATGCAACAATTCAACAAAGATTAAATGTTTTAAAAGAACAAGAACATTTAATTCAAAGTGAAAATTTCCAAGAAAAAGATCATAAAATTTTAGTTAAGGATAAATTAAGTTTAGATGAAGATGATAAATCTTCAAATGAAAATAAATCTTCAGATGCTTCTAATACTTCTGAAAAGAAATAATTTATTCATTCTTAATTAACTAATATTATATTCTATTCTATCACAATCATATTTATTATTTATTACAATATTATTACAATCTCTGATATTGAAAAGAGTTGTTAACTATAATTTACAAAAAAAAAAACATGAAAATAACCATTAATGAAAACTACTTTTTTACATATTAGTTATTCTTTACTATTTATATAATCTTTTACATTACATTTATTTTTTTTTTCTAATTACTTATTTTTATTTCTTATTGGGGTTAACTCTTTTTTTAACTGATTTTCTATAAACATTAATACTATACAAAAAGAATGATTAATAATAAAAGCTATGGTGAATCTGTAATTGATTCAATAATATCTCTTGAAACGCTGAATCCATTATCATTATCATATTCCATTTCTGTTAAATGTGCTAATTTTAATTGATTCTTTAATCTCTGTGATTTAGATAGTTTAACATTAGGTTTTTTAATTTCAATTACATTCCTGTCATCACCTAAACGTGATGTATTGTTATAAGCATTGTTATCATCATTTTTAAAATTCTTAACAGTTTCTCTATTAATAGCATAATGTTTCCTTCTCTCATTCATAAACTTTTTATTAGGTTTATAAATCCATTTACTCTTAGGTTTAAATTTCCTCTCTTTTATCTCTTCGTCTTCTAAACAAGCTAATTGATAATCCCAAATTGTTGTATATTGTTGAAATATTAATTCATTACTTGGATTTTTATTACCTTCACGTAATTTATTTAATTTCATAATTCTCCAATTACTACCATCATCACCAAATTTAAATGGTATTTCATATTCCAATCTTGGTTTATCATTTTGAATTTTAGTTTCTTCAATTATTGGTTGTCTTGTATCATAATTAATCATTTTACGTCGTTTACTCTTAAATTCTTCTTTATTATAATTGATATCAGTTTTACTTAATCCTAAATCTATCGTACCATCAGATTGTCGTATTCTATCAAGTCTTGATGTAGTGGTAGTGATTTCACTTTTTATTTTTTCTACATCATCTTCTTCATTTGATGTAACAAAATCTGGTGTTTCTTCAATAACATAATTTGGGAAATTTTTGAAAACTAATGGAGTTTTAGGTTTGGGTATATTAGGATGTTTTTGCCTGTGCTTTCGTATTGAGCTCATTATATGTATGTGTGCATATAATAATGAGAAGTTCATACAATCGATCGGTCAACATAAAAATTTAGGTGTAATTTTCTACACCTTCTTTAAAATTAAATCATTCAAATTTGTATATTTATAATTATAAAATGTAAAATCTTATATATATATATATTACTATATACTATCTACAAGAAAAATATGATACATATTCTGTTTATATGTAGTAAAAAGTAGTAAAAAACTAAGTAAAAGATCTTGAACCACCTCTAACAAATTCTATAACTTTCCAACCTTCAGTATCGACATTATCCATTTCTTCAGGAATTCTAGTTATAACCATTGCATAACTTGATAATAAAATATCTTCATCACTACCTGCAACTAATTCACCAGTTTTATATTTTCTAAATAAATTAATTTCTTGAACTCTTGAACCAATAACCATTACAGGTATATTATTTGGTTCTAACATTTTAAAACTAACAATATCGACACCTCTAATATCTAAAATTTTACCATCAGAGAAAATACCTTGATCTCTTAATTGTTTTTGCTTTGCTGCATAAATATTAAATGGTGCTTCACTTAACCATTTCTTTAAAACTTCTTCATCACCTTTAATATATGCTTCAACAACTTCAGGTACAATATATTCTCTTAATTGTTTTTGAAATGCAATTGATGTAAAATTTGGATCATATTCTTTAAATTGTTTAACAACTTTTGCAGCTTCAGTTTCAGAGAATAATCCACCAATTTTATTAATAATTGTTCTTATTAAAACTAATAATGGATTTTCTGCTTCTTCCCATTTCTCCCTTAAAATTAATAAAAATTTACCAATTGTTGAATCTGGTTTAATCTTTAAATTTTCTTTAAAATTTGATGTTGGTTTAATATCAGTTGCAACTAATGCATTACCAGCTTCTTCATTCTTTTTAACTAATTTTGGTTTCTTAGCTAATTCTCTCTCTCTTCTCTTCATTCTTTCCTCTTTTGATTCATATAAACCATATGAAGAGGAATTTTCATTGAAAACTTCAGATACATCTTTATAAGCTTTTGTCTTTGTAACAGGTTCAACAACTTTATCAACTACATCAGCAGTTGTTTCAGCAGTTTTTTTAACAGCTTGACCAACAGGTGATTCCCAAGCTTTATAAGCAACATCACCGACAACTTTAGCAGTTTTATTTATTGTTTCACCAACTTTACCTGAACCTTTTTGAGCAACATCAAAAGCAGTTTTAGCCCTTTTAAAAGCTTCTGAATCACCTAATTCATCAGTTGCACTTTTTAATTGTTTAATCTGATCAGTTAATTCTGTATTTTTCTTCCATTCCTTCTTAAAGGTTTCAGTAAATACTTGTAATGGAGATTTTGGGGCAAATTTAATTGAATTTGTTGAAAATAATCTATTCTTACTTGAATTTACAAGTAATGTAGAATTTTTTAATATTGTGTATCTATACATTATAATAATATAAAATATATGAATATGATAACACTATTTACAAGAATGAGGATGTGTTGTTTCTTTGACTAATGTAAAAGTGTAAAAGAAACTGATTACCAATATTATCTTTTTCAAATTCTATATAGTTAACTTCCATTTTAATAATACTTCTCCGGAATCAAAATAATTTTCCAATTTTCATGACACTGAAAAATTTAATATAATATAATCGACTCGTCGTCCTCTTGTGTCGACGGGTCGGTATTGTTTTGATATTTTTAAAATTTACTATTATTATCACTACATGAATCTATTGTACTGAGGCAAAGAAAGGGTTGATTTAATATTTAAATTCATTTTAACTTATTTTAACTTGATTTTTATCTTTTTAAATAAATCAAATCACAGTCTGAAAAGTCAACTCATATACAGAATTCTATTTTTTATATTGAAAAATGGCTTTTCATACTAAAGAAATGAAATCATTGAAACATTCACGTGGAATGCCAATAAATACACTAACTTCAAACAGAACCAACAATAATAGTAATACTTTATTATCATCGTCATACTCTAAAGGTCGACCCTTTTCAACAACTCCTGGTTTTCAAACTAATAAATTTGATTTTGATAGTTCAAATAAGAGTAATAATTCTGAGAATATTAGTGATGATAATATTGATGAGATTTTCCATGAAAGGAATAAAAGGAGAACTTTATATGCTACAAATAGTTATACTATTAAACCACCAAGTCATTTAATGAATAATCCATTAATAAATGAAAAATTTAAGTTATTTAAATATACTGTATCTTCAAATAGTGATTGTATATCAACTGAGAGTAATGATTTTATATTAATATTAAGACATGATAAATTAGAGATTTCAAGTGAAAATTTAGAATTTAAAATTAAAGTACCCTATCATAATATTAAAACTTTAAAAGCCCAAAATTTGAATAATAAAAATTCAGCTTATCTTTTCTGTTTAAAGAAGAGTATGCCACAAATTTTAAATAATAAGGAACATAAAATTATTGAATTTGTAATTTATTTAGATGAAAAATGGTCAATTAAACAATCAAAACAATTAGAAGATTTAATTAATTTATCACTTGATGATCATTATATTAGAATTCAATCATTTGATACAAGAGATACCACATCATATTTTGATGTTAATTCATTTAATGCATCTGATTCAAATTCATTTTATGGTTTAAGGGATAAATGTAGGAATAAAAGAGTTTTAAAAGATATTTTAACACCTTATACAACTCCTGCATCAATTGATTTTATAGATGATAATCTTAATAGAAGGGAAAGAACTCAAAGAGCTAAATCAAATATTCATTATATGAATGAAGATGAAGATGAAGAGAAAGCATCAGAACAAATGGTTGTTGAAAATGGTATTTCCCCTATTTCAGATTATGTACCTGATGATCAACAAATTTATTTTGATCCAAATTTGAAATATAAATTTGATAATAAGAAAACTTTTACAATTACAAATAATGATTTCAATTGTTTATATAATGGTAATTGGATTAATGATACTTTAGTTGACTTTTTCATAATGTATCAATTAAAAATTGCAAAGGATAAAAAAATTCCAAAAGTTAATAATATTGAAATAATGAATTCATTCTTCTTTACAAGTTTATCAAGACCAATTGATAATGAAGATTATTATCAAAATGTTAAATCTTGGTTTAAATCAAATAATAATTTATTTGATAAAGATTATGTTATTATACCTGTTATGCAAGATTTACATTGGTATTTAGTCATTATAACAGATTTAAAATATTTGAAAAGGAAACATTTAAAGATAGCATCAAATGATAATAATGATGATGATATTAAAGAGGATAATGAGGATAATGAAAATAATAATAGTAACGATAACAATAAGGATATTAATAGTGGTATTAATATTCAAAATAAAGATACTTATGGTGATAATGATACACCTATAATAGATCGATTACTCATAGATGATATTTTGAATGATGATGAAGATAATACTAATAAAACTAATGATGATAATAACACATCAAATGACAATGAGTCAAGTACTGCAGATAAACTTCCAAAGAAGGAAAAAGTTAATGGGATTGTTCAAATTTGTATTCTTGATTCACTAAGAAGAAATCATGAGAAAGATGCTGAATATTTGAAAAGTTTTCTAATCAGTTATGCTGCTGAAAAATATAAATTTAAAATAAATAGACAAGAAATCAATAAACATGTTTGTATTGTTCCTCAACAAAAGAATTTTAATGATTGTGGTATTCATGTATTATTCAATGTTCAAACATTTTTAAAAGATCCAATTAAATTTAATAAAATTATTTTAAAAAGACCATATAGCAGGAAGATATCAATTAAAGTAAGAAAGGAAAATTTAGATATTTTCAATGCTGATAAAAGATTAAATTTACGTGAAGATACGCGTAAATTATTAGTTGAGTTACTAAAGGAACAAGAAATTAAAATTCATGGTGATGCATCTCATGTATGTACTAAAACTATTAAAGAACAAAGGATACTTGATTTAAAATCAAGGAAAATTGTAAGTAATAATCTTGAGGATACTACTGAGAATGATGAAAAAAGTGATTATATTGATAATAAAAACGTTTCAACTGCAAGCAACATTGATTCAAATAATAAGGAAAATGTAGAAAATATAAACCAAATTTCAAATGAAAAACAAAACACAGCAATAAAATATGATATCAATAAGAGTACAACTGAGTATGAAGGTGATAGTAAGATCTCAACTAGTATTATAAATAATAGTAAAGAAGATAAGCATAAAGATAATAAAGAAAACAATGTTGATGATGAAGATGATGATGATTTAATGATTACACATGTTTCAACAAAGGAACCTACCAATCGTGAATTGGAATTATCAAAGGTAGAAAAGGCAACTGCACCTCTGAGCGCATTACCAACAACTAAACGTAATAAACGAAATAGTGATTCAGAATATGTTCCTGTACCAAAATTAGCCAAACAGATTGAATCATTAAAATCCAGTCCTAATGGTACAATGATTAAGAGGAAACGTGGTAGACCTGCAAAATTAGATAGTAGATCACCAATTTCAAAACCAAAGAGAACTTATAGAAGACGTCGTACATTTGAAAAAGAGATTAAAAATGATGAAAATAAAAATAGTGAAGAGATTCAAGTTGAAAATTCAGATAAGGGTGGAGAAAATGATTTTTTCTCTCAAGATTCTTATAATAATATAGATGATATATATACACCTATTAAAATTTGTCCAAGTGATGATGATGAAACTTCAACTATTGTTGATAAAATAAATAAAGAATTAGAATCATCAGAATCTCCGAAACGTGATACCACTCGTAAAACTACTTCAGAAAAGCTTTTGGATGCAGTCAACTCAGAATTATTAACACCTGCTCATGATTCACCAATCTCTCCTGTTAATATAAATTACTATGATAGCCAAAGAATAAAGGAAGACGAAAAAGAAGGAGAACAAGAAGATAGAAAAGTTGATGAAAGTATTGCTATCAATGAAGAAAAGGAACTTCCTGAGTTCCGTAAAAAATCTTTTAAAAGATTTATGATTCATGGAACTAATAATAATATTCATAATGATAATTTAACTGTCTCTCCAATAAGATTTGATTATCCGCCTGATGATAATTTAACTGTTTCACCAGTAAAACTTGATTATATCTCTCCGATAAAAGCTTTAAAGGGGGGTTTGAATTTCGTCTTACCAAGTCAAGACACTCCACCACCAGAATCATCTAATGGAACCATTAGAGAAACTGGGATTGTTGAAACTGAATTGAAGAAAAAATTGAGATCATCAACGAGAGTATTTGATACTAAAAAAGGTTTACATCCAGAGGATTCTATTCAGATTGATGATGATGATGTAGAGGAGATGGAGAAGCAAATTAAAAAGGAAACTAAAAATGATATCTTTAACAAGAAGGAAATTAAGGGCGAAATTAAATATGATATTTTTAGCAAGAGGGAGAAGAATGATGAGAATATAAGTGCTCAAACTAAAAAAGAAAGATACGATGATGATATCAAAAGTCTTCGAAGTGAGAAGAGGAAAATTAATTTTGATATCGAAGTTACTGGTATCGAACAGAAGAAGAATGATAATAACCTTAAAAATATTCCAAAAGAAGAGAAAAGGATTGATGATTTTAAAATTGTCGAGAAGTGCTTTGAGTTATCTGATAGTAAACTCCAAAAAGATAATGATATTAAGCTAACAATCAGTGAACAGATTAATCTTGATATAAGTCCAATAAAAGTTATTGATGATGATGTCGCAGATGATCATAAAAGATTTATGAGTGATAAAAGTGTAGCCAAATCATCTGATCGTGCTCATAGAATTAAAAAATTGTCTTCAATGATTTTCCAAAAGAGAACTTCAAATAAAAGGACGTTGGTTCCTCCAAAAAGTGGAGTTGACGCTAAAGTTAAAAAAGAGGTAGAGTTGAAAAAACCTCATATTAATAAATTTGGTAGTGATATATCTATGAAAATAGAAACTAGAAAGGTTGATGTTATTGCTGAAAAATCCAGAAAGGAGAAACATATGAATGAGAAACTTGATAAAGTCAATAGCAAAAAGGATGCAAGTGTTGGGATTGATATTATAAAAGTGGAATCTCCAAAGATTGAATCTGATATTACACAATCTAAACTTATGAAGCCTAGAAAAATCGAACCTAAGAAAGTGGAAAGTCCAAAGATTAATTTTCCTGTGAAGACATTTGATTCCAAAAAATCTGAGACAACAAATTTATCATTCGAAATCACTTCAAAGATCAAATCTAAACCTTTTGTCAGTTCTAAACCTGAAGTTGTTGAAATTATTGAAACTAAACCTTTAGAATCTAAATCAGAATTATCAAATAAGCTGGAAAATATAACTAAGAATAATTTACCAAAAGTACCACCATCAGATCTCGAATTTAGTATAAGTTCAAAAACACTTACTTCTGATTTATCATCTAGAGCTTCCTCTAGTTCCAGGCTTTTAGATCGTAAAAGTGATTATATCATCATTGACAATACTAAATCAGATAAACCAATAGTTAATAGAATCACTGAATTAAATTTTGTTGGATCCGGTAAAGGTCATGAACATGAAGAAGAAGTTAAGATTATGAATACAGAATATATTTCAGATAAAATACCAAAGGAAATTTCTATACCAAAAAGAAGTACATCTCCAATTGAATTATTTCCTTATGGTGAGCTCCAAAAAGAAGTATCATCAGTGAAAACTAAACCAGTAACAATTGACGGAGGTAAGAAACCTGTACGAAGAAGATCAACGCGTTTATTAGAAAGATTAGGACATAAAATGGAAATAGATTCATTGAATGAACATGAACTTAAACAAATTGAAATTGATAGTATAGTTGAAAAAACTCAAATTTCCGCTTTTGATAACAATGTTAGTGAAGTATTAAATAGTTTACCAAAACCCACAAGAGGAAGGAAACCTGCTCAGAAAAGAGGATATTCAAGTTCTGATGGTGTTGAATTTAAAACAAGATATAATTTGAGATCACGTAGAAGTAATAGTATTTATGAAATAGGTATACTATCTGGAGATATCAAAGAACCTCCTGTTGCAGTTAAAAATGAAAGGAAAAGAACAAGAAGAAGGTAGTCAGTTTTAGGAAAATATCGAGTTATCTTTATAGATTTGTATAGTATTAAATAGTCAATCATCAACATTTATATTCGTAAATTTGTAAAAAAAAGTTATACATATTTTAAAAGTTAAACATTAAAATAAGCAGCAAATGCATTTGCGGTTATACTACTTCTTGAACTTATATATTCTTTAATATCATCATCAAAAGTTTTTATTTTACCCTTTGTTGTAATTAATGGAGCTTTATTGATTTCAGGTGTTGAAACCATCATATAAATTTGTTTTGTTATTTCATCAACTGAGATATTAACATATTTATAAGTTTTACTCTTACTATCAATATTCATTGAAGATACTCGACTCTTAGGTGAGTTATCATGTATTATAGATTCTTGTGTTGTATCATTTGTTGAATCATTTGAATTAATTGTCATTGAATCAGAGTTATCTGTATTGGAAGATAATGGAGGTGATTTAATAGTTGAATTTTTCAATGGCTTCATCCAATCTGTATTAACTTGTGTTGAAGTTTTACTTAATGGTTGTATACTTTGAGTATGTGAATATAATGAGTTATTTTCAAATTCACTATCTGAAAAACTTTGATTATTTGTTATATTTTCTTTATTAAGTTCGGATAATTCAATTGCTTCATCCATATTTTTGATAAATTCGATTGGATCCAATGATGTAGAGAATATACCTGCTTTATCAAAAGGTTTAACTGGATTATCAATTTTAAAAGATGATAATGACATTGATAATCTTTGATTTGGTTTAGATGCCTTTGTATAGATTGTGGATGTGAAGTTTACAGTTGAATCTACAACACTACCTGCAGTACTATTGACTTGTTTAACAGTTTTATCCTTCAGTGTTTTTTCTCTTAATGATCTGAAATCTTTCAGTAAGGTTAATTCATGAAGTTTACTCTCTCCTTGAGAATAAGCTGTATTGAATTCATTTATTATTTGCTCATAAGTCAAGACAGTTGAATCGTAAACTATACCATGAATTCTACTAAATTTTGATAAATTTCTTTGAATATAATTTAAAATATCAGAATTATCTGAATATAATTTAATTGTAATCTTACTCATAAATTCAGAGAGATTGAGTAATACTTCGGGGATAATTAGTTTAACTTTATTGTTAAAGTCTTGGTAGATAAGTTCTGCTTCTGACAGTTTTTTCTCAGTTGACTCAATCTTTGACATATCCTTCTCTGTTGCATTTTGTACCTTAAGTACAGATTCTAATTTTTTAGTCTGTATATCGTAATCTATCTTTTTATGATCTCTTTTCACTAATAACTTTTCGACATTTTTCAAGATTTTAATCATATCATTTGATTTTTGTGCAAATGAATCACTTGAATTTTTTGATAATGTAGTGATTTTATCTAGTAACAATTTTGCGAGTTTTGAAGCTTCCTCTAACTCATGCATTGTAATATTGGTAAATTCTTCATTATTATCAACTGATTTATTAATATTATTTTTTTTAGTAGATTCTAAATCACAATGCAGATCTCTAAAAATATCAATTACCATAAGAAATTTAGTTACCATACTTATCCAAAACTTAGTCAATTTGATGTTTTCATTCTTTAAATATTCTAAACCAGCAATTGAAGTTTTAATATCAGATTCCCATTGTTTATAGATAAGATCTTCATTGGATTTGTGTCCAAACAACTGATGTGGAGTTCTGTATAATGCTTTCCCTACACCTTTTAATGACATTTATTAAGTGATTGTGTTGTTAGAGGAAGCATAAAGAAGAATGTACAGTTGCTGTAGGCTGTAAAGTTCAGAAAAAAAAATTAGTATAATGATGGTGATGTGCATGATTGCGCATTATTATTCCGTTTCCTCCGATTATATCCTTACAGGTTTTTAACTTATTATTATAGAGAAGATTACACGTTATAGGGTTTATAGAGTTATTTATATATAAATGAGAGAATCTATTTCAATTGAGATCATCGTCATCAAGCATATTTTGTAGTTTGCCAAAGATTCGATCACGATGAATAGCAATTGGATCATCACGATCTGTGGAGAAGAATTCATTCCTTTGGAAAGATTCCATGTATGAAGAGTTATCATCCATTGCTTCATCAATGGCATCATCAATTTGATTACCAAGCTCATCATCTAAATCATCTTCATTATCTCTGTAAGTTTCATCAATTTGATTTCTAATACCTCTAAAATCTTCCTCATTTAAACTTTGTACACCTTCTGATCTTAAAAAATCAGTTTTACTAAACCTTCTTTTATCATTTAGTATTACAAATTCATCATCTTGATCATCACTTGGTTCATTTATACCCATTGATTCCATATCACTTAAAAAATCAGGTGAATCATCATCATAACCTGAATCTTCATCCTCGGGGTAATCATTCCTATAGAAATTTTCATCATTAGAATCTTCATCATCTGATATCATTGTAAGATCATTATCATTTTCAAAATCTTCTAAATCATCATCATCAAATTTTATATAACCTATATTTTCAGTTTCCCATCTTTTACTGACTGCCTTATCTCTGTAATAAACATCATAGACATAATCTTCATTATCAATATCATTATCATTATCATTATCAATTGCATTATAATTGTCATGATCATTGTGATTACCATTACCATTACTATAATTTAATAATGTTGAACGATTGAAAGTACCATCACTAAGTGCACTTTGAGAAACACTTGATTGTCTTCTCTTTGGTAATTTAACACTATTATTAACGACAGTTTCATCATTATCCTTTAAATAATCATTCAACATTTCCAATAATTGAGGATTAAGTTCTACTGGTTTTTCATTATCCTCTAATTGAGCTTTCTGTAATTCTGATTGAATTTTAGTTGAATCATTTGACTGTCGTTTTAAATCAAATGGAGAAAATTTATCAATTAATTTCCCAACTTCATAATTAACACTTTTTCGACCTTTAGAAGGTATATTGTAGACAGGACAATTATTTTGAACACCTGAAATTGTTGATAAAACAGTTGTTTGATCTTTAATATCATTTTGTTCAGTTCTTTGAAGTCTAAAAATATATTTTGGTCTCTTTATACGACGACGTGAAGTTTCCATAACTAGTGCCTGTAATGGATCATCGGTACGTTTTCTTTTAACCCTTAGTATCTGTGGTGGTTCCTTATTCATAGTAGTTGTTGTTTATATAATAATATAGTATAATAATTCATATATTATTAATTAAATATAAATACATTATATGGGGGGATGGAAGGTGGTATTTAAATAAAATAGGAAATTCATCATATATATAATATAGTGAGGGAAGATTATTATATAGAGGAAATCATCATTAATGACGGGGAGAAGGCGTTGCTTTGTTATCGGTATTGGTCAACTATTGGTATAAATTCGGAGTTATTACCTTCTCTTCTTTTGGTTCTTTTTCTGGCTTGTATTTAAGTAATGACTGGACCTATACTGTGGACACTCTATAGAGCTAATAGATTATTCTTAAATGCATCAAATCTTATTGTAGGAATGCTTTTTGATCCTGAAAAAGATATTGTACTTGTCACCGGTGGTGCATCAGGTTTAGGATTAGAAATTGTAAATACATTTAGGAAAAAGGGAGCAAAAGTTGTCGTATTTGATATAATACTTCCTGAAGTAAATAGTAAAAATTATATTGATGGTGTCTATTATTATAAATGTGATGTATCTAATGTAAATGAAGTTAGAAATTGTGCAAATGAAGTTTTAAATAATATCGGTATTGTTACAATACTTATTAATAATGCAGGTATAACAACTGGTGAAACTTTATTAAATTTAAGTTTTGATAAAATTGAAAAGACACTGGCTGTTAATTTATTATCAAGTTTTTATACAATTAAAAATTTCCTTCCTGATATGTTAAATATTAAAAGAGGTTATATTGTAACAATTGCTTCAACTTTAGGTTATATGTCACCTGCACGTTTAAGTGCTTATGGTGCATCAAAATCTGGTTTAATTGCACTACATGAAAGTTTAACTTATGAACTTGGTAGTCCAACTTTAAATACAACTGGTGTTAAAACTTTATTAATTTGTCCTGGTCAACTTAAAACTCATCTTTTCGAAGGTGTTAGAACTCCTTCAACATTATTTGCACCTGAGCTGGATCCAAAGGATGTTGCAAGACAAGTTTTAAAAGCTGTTACATATGGTTGTAGAGGTGAAATTAAATTACCATTTTATGGTAATTTTTTACCAATTTTTAGATCAGTTCCTTGGCCAGTTGTTGCAATAATGAGATATATTTCAGGTATTGATACAAGTATGAAACAATTTAAGGAAGTTGGTAAAATTTCAAGTGGTTATGTTTCTGAAAAAGCATCAATTATGACTAATATGTTTGCAATTAATAGTAGAATTGATGATTTAGGAGAAAATATCATTGATGATGTTGGTGAAGATATTATTGATAATTAGATATGCTATGTTTTTTTTTTTGCTTTGCTAGATAATTAATTGATTAAATTATATTTTATTTTTGTTCTAATTTTATTTGCTTTTTTTTTTCTAAAACTACAATTATACCCTATATATAAAATGTTAAATTAAAATGTATTCTTCTTTTGCTTCAAGAACAACCTTATTTCTTTCTCTTTTTAATAGAAGATTTTTTATCATCTTTTGTACTTCTCTTTGCAGGTGAAGATGAAGGTTGAACTTTGAAAAATCCATCTAATCTACCTTGAGTACCAGTTTTCAAAGCTTTTGATAATTTAGATGCACCATCTCTAATTCTTTGTTCACTAAATCCATTTTGTTTAACCATAAATTCAACTAAACCTTCAATATCTGGTTCCTCCCATTTCAGTATAACATCATCACCTTTTAAAACATCTGGATTAAGGAATAATTCTCTTGCTTCTTTATAAGGCCAATTTTCAGGTATTTTATATTTAGATTTTGGATTTTCTTCAATTGATTTAATTATATTTTCAATATTTTTATGTTCTTTAATTAATTTTAATGCAGTTACTGGACCAATACCTTTAATTGTTTCACAATAATCACACCCTAATAAAATACATAAATCAACGAATGTAAGTATATCCATTTCAAAATCTTCTAAAACTTTATTTATATCATATTCTTCAATTTTTAATTTTCTTGCCTCAGCAGCTGTAACATTTCTTAAGAAATGAGTAGGTTGATAACAAAGAGTATCCATATCCTCAGATGCTGCACCATAAACTTTACCAGATTTTGATAATTCAGCACATTGAGATTCAGCTTCACAAGGTGCATTAACGAATGGTATACCCATTAATTTTAATAATTTTTTAGCATCTTCATTTTGTTCCTTTGTAACTCTAACAGTTCTTCTTTGAAATTTTTGTAATTCTTCAATGGAACCAGTTTCCTTTAATTCACTTGCTTTAGATTCTGCTTCTTCTCTTCTTTTCAATCTTTTCTCTAATTCACCACCTTTTAAAACTGGTGGTTTACCATCGAAAACATAGCAAGGTTTAATACCATATGATGCCATTCTAATAGTTCTATAGAAGAAACCCATAAGATGAGAAGTTGTATCACCCGATTCATTTGTTAAATTATTACCATCTTGTTGTCTAACAGCAATTAAGAATTGGTATAAACACATTGAAGCATCAATTGCGATTTTTCTACCAAATAAAGATTTCATTTCATTTGAAACAATTGCACGAGGTGCATTTTCCTTAACTAATGCATTCAAACCTTTAATACCCATTATTAATAATTCTTACTTACTTCAAAGAGAAAAGAATAATGATGAACCTAAGTGCAATAACCATCAAATAAATCTACTAAATCCATGGTATTACGCGTTGCAATGAAAAATTTTGATTTTTCCAGTTGTTGGCGTTGTTTCTTGAGAGATTGGTATAGTTGGTATACGGAAAGAGGGTTAGTAGTAGGTATTGTATGGTAAATAATGATCATAAGATAGAGTAGGTATAGTATAGATAATATAAACTATATATTATGCACTAGATAAAGTAATAAACAATGCATAAACAGTCGTATATATATATATATGTAACAGCCATGATAGTCATTTAAAGAGGCTGATAATATACCGTTATATTATAGGCTTATCGATCAATGAAATAAATATATAATTATATGAAAATTTACGTAAATATAAAGATAAATACCAAGACTTTTTCTTTTTGATTAAGTACATATACTTATTCTAATCTTCTTTTCATTATACAATGTCATTGTCAGTTATTGAACCTGTTGTTGGTGCATCACCTGCTTTACCATTAGTTGTAGAGTCAGGTACTATATTTGAAGAGAAAAAAGGAGGACATGCCTCAGGTGGTGGAGGTGGTGGACATGGTTCCAGTGGTGGGAGTGGAAGTCATGGATCAGGTAGTGGTGGTAATGGTTACGGAAGTGGTTCTTATGGACATGGTGGTAGTGGATATGGAGGTGGTAGTGGTTCAGGTTCAGGTTCAGGTTCAGGTTCAGGTTCAGGTTCAGGTTCAGGTTCAGGTTCAGGTTCTGGTTCTGGTTCTGGTTCTGGTTCTGGTTCAGGATCTAATCGTGGTGGAAGTAATAATCATAATTATTATAATGGAAGAGGTTCATTTGGTGGTTATGGAGGATTACCTGCTGGTCTTGTTCTAGGTGGTGCAGGTTATCTTGCATATAATCATATTTATCATACATATGAATCAAGTGGTACAATTGTATATACTGAAGTACCATCAGGATGTACATCTGCATGTGTTACAGTGACTGATTTACCATCAACATCTGCTAATTCTTCTACTACACTTTCATCATCATACATTACAGTATCTGATTCATCTGAATCATCAACTGAATCATCTACATCTATATCTACATTCACTACTACTAATACAGTATCATCAATATCCTCTAATTCAGTCAATGCAGCCAACCCAATACCCATCCACAGAGGCCATAGAAGAGTTGTAGAGTTAATTTCACTCAGTTTAATAGCTGCTTACTTAATATAATAAATACATTATGTAATGTAATTCGCACTTTAAAAAAAAATTGTTTGGTTTTTTTACTGTGTTTTGAAGACTCTTTTTTTGGAACTGGTATATTTATTTATAGTATAATAATAATAATAATATATATCAAGGTTTTCTTTTGGAAGTCTTAGTCTTAATTTCATCTCTTTTACGACACATCACAATTTATCACAACTGATGTTTGGTAGAACTTCTGGATTTGGTGGATTTGGTAATAATGCCGCTTCCTCAAATTCTGTAAATAACCAAAACTCTTCATTTGGTGCAAATAGTAATAACGCTTTCGGTGCTGCATCAAATTCTAATCAATCAAATAATTTATTTGGTTTTGGTTCAAATAATAATCAATCAAATTCAACTGGTATGTTTGGTGCTAATAATACATCATCTCCTTTTGCTAGTTCAACCGTTAATAATAATAATAATGTTGGTGGTGGTGCATTTGGTGCAAGTAACAACCAATCAAATAATTTATTTGGTGGTGCAAATACTAATAATGGATTTGGTGCAAATAATTCAAATAATATTAATGGCACAACTATCCCATTCAAAGCTTATACTGAAAAAGATCCAACTATTGGTACCTCTTATTTTGAATCAATCACTGCAATGCCAGAATATAGAAATTATTCCTTTGAAGAATTAAGAGTTCAAGATTACTTACAAAATAGAAGATATGGTAATGGTAATACCACTTCTACAGGTTTCGGTAATACTGCTGGTGGTATGGGTTTTGGTGCATCAAATACTGCAATCAATAACGCTTTTGGTGCTCCAGCAAATACTAATAATGCTTTCGGTGCATCAAATTCTAATAACGCTTTTGGTGCTTCTGCAAATAATAATGCATTTGGTGCTTCTGCAAATAATGCAACTGGTGGTGGATTATTCGGTGCTAAACCTGCAACTAATAACTTATTTGGTGCAAATAATAGTCAATCAAATAATCTATTCGGTAATAATAATCAATCAAATACTACAGGTTTTGGTGGTATGAATAATAATACAAATAATGCATTTGGTGCTTCCAACAATACAAATGCTTTTGGTGCAACTAATAATAACGCTTTTGGTGCCTCAAATAACGCTTTTGGTGGTACAAATACAAATAATGCTTTCGGTGCAACTAATAATAATGCAACTGGTGGCGGTCTATTTGGTGCAAACAACAATAATACTACCGGTGGTGGTTTATTCGGTGCAAATAATAATAGTAATACTACCGGTGGTGGACTTTTCGGTGCAAATAATAATAGTAATACTACCGGTGGTGGACTTTTTGGTGCGAATAACAACACTAATACTACGGGTGGTGGTTTGTTTGGTGCAAATAATAATACCAATAGCAATACAGGTGGTGGATTATTTGGTGCTAATAACAATAACACAAATACTGGTGGTGGATTATTTGGTGCTAATAACAACACTAACACAAATACTGGTGGTGGATTGTTCGGTGCTAATAACAACACTAACACAAATACTGGTGGTGGATTATTTGGTGCAAACAACAGTAACACTAATAACACTGGTGGTGGTCTCTTTGGTGCAAACAACAATAACAATGCAAGTTCCGGTGGTTTGTTTGGTGGTAAACCTGCTGCCCCTGCAGGTGGTTTATTTGGTAATAATAACAATGCTGCTCCTGCTTCAAGTGGTGGATTATTTGGTGCAAATAATAACAATAATGCAGGTGGTGGTCTTTTTGGTGCTAAACCTGCAACTCCAGTTGGTGGTGGCCTTTTCGGTAATAATAATGCAACTAATAATGCTCCAGCTACTGGTGGTTTATTTGGTGCTAAACCTGCATCTGCTGGTGGTCTTTTTGGTAATAATAATGCTACTACTGCACCTACCTCTGGTGGTTTGTTCGGTAATAACAATGCTACCACTGCACCTGCCCCTGGTGGTTTATTTGGTGCTAAACCTGCCTCAGCAGGTGGTATGTTTGGTGGTAGTACCGCTACTACAACTCCTGCAACCGGTGGTTTATTTGGTGCTAAACCTGCAGGTACAACAGGTGGTCTGTTTGGTAATAATAGTGCAACTACCACACCTGCAACTGGTGGATTATTTGGTGCAAAACCAGCAGGTACAACAGGTGGTCTGTTCGGTAATAATGGTACTAGTTCATTATCAGCACCTCTTGGTGGTGGTAGTGGTGGGTTATTTGGCAATCAACAACAAAATCAACAACCACAATTTGGTTTAAGTCAACAACAACAACAACAATTCCAACAACAACAACAAATGAATTCAAATCCTTATTCGTCTGGTCCACTGTTTAATGGATTATCAAATATTGATGTTAATCCAGTTGTTCAACCAACAGTTCAACCAATTGCTACACCAATTAAGGAAGCTGAAAAGAAAAAAGTTTCACTTGTTGCAGCTTATAGAATTACTCCTTCCCCATTATATGATTCATCTGAATCGATCATTTCTAGATCAACTAGTATCGTTTCATCAACAACTCCATTAAAATCACCAGATTCTGCAATTACTAAAATTGTTGAAAATTCTTCATCAAATTCATTATCAAGTTCTGAAACTGATAAATTAATTTTATCAAATCCATTATTTGCACGTTCAAGAAGAGTTGCATTAACTGTTAAACAAAATAATGAATCTAAATTATTACCTAAAGATTCTCAAAGTTCTCCATCTAAGATTATTGATTTGAAAAATGATATGCCATCTCAAATTAAAGATAAAGTTAATGATAACAATGATGATAAACCATCTGAGAAAGAAACTGTTGATAATAAAGCAACTTTTGTTAACCCAATTGATGCATTAACTAATAAAAATGAAGTTGAGGAAGAATCAGTTCCTTCAACCTCCGCAACTGAAAAAGAAGAAGTTAAATCAGAAGATAACAAAGTTGAAGAAGAAGCTGAGAAAGAGGCTGACTTATTGCCAGAAGGTTACTACACTGTTCCATCATTTGAAGAATTATCCTCATATTCTCCTGAACAATTAATTGCAGTTGAAGATTTTACAGTTGGTAGAAAGGGTTATGGTTCAATTCAATTTATCTCTCCAATTGATTTAACTTCGATTTCCTTATCAAATATAGGAAATTTGATTTTGATTGAAAAATATGAATGTAATGTTTATCCAGATGAAAAAACTAAACCCCCAAGAGGTGAAGGTTTTAACCAACCTGCTATTATTACATTAGAAGGATGTTTCCCAAAAACTATGGATAGAAAAGGTATTATTACAGATCCTCATCATCCAATGGTTGCTAGACATATTAATAGACTTAAATCAATTCCAAATGTAAAGTATATCGGATACGATGCAGTTACTGGTACTTGGAAATTTGAAGTTGAAGGTTTTTAATCACTAATAGCTCTCTTTTTTAGAACATTTTTAATTGTATGATATACGATCATCTGTATAAAAATCTCAAATTAATGTAAACACTAAATTTTATACTATTTTTAAACAAAGTTCATAAATGTTGTAATTGTTGAACTTATTTCCAGATTCTATAATATTTATTACGACATTAAAAATGTTGCGCTTAAGCTTATTTTATTACTTTAACAATGTATTTAATTGTAAAACCTATCCCTTTTTAACTTTTCTACATTACTATTGTTGTAATATTAGCTCTATAGCTTTTTGGGCTTTTAAAATAATGTTATATGTGTGCTTAAAAATTATAAAAGTTTTAATATCAGCAAAACATTTTAATATTTTCCAAACCAATTTTGTTTTTAATAAAAAAATGTTGTTAAAACAAAAACTTTACGTCTTTGGGTTAGTTTTGATTGCAATGCATCAACAAATTATATAAAGCAAAGACTACTGCTTGTTCATAGTACATATCAACTATAAAAGAGATATATTTCTGCTTTTAAACCGTAAGTGCTAGATAAACAGGATGTTTGACAAGGACGCGATTTGTATCAAATTTGATGTAAACAAACAAACTTTATCAAATCAATGATAATCTTTATTTTACAGAAAGTTCGACCTGAAATAGAGTGCAGTACAAAGAACTAGATTCAAATGAGTTTCAACACAGAAAAAGACGTGAAAGAAAATGACCAGTTGTTTGGAGAAAAAAATCCAGCTATAATCAAAAGATTATCGTTACCTTTTGCCCCATCTAATAAACGAAATAATATACCATATAGAAGACATACTTTAGTGCCCAGTAGAAGTATTTTAAAAGCCGTCGTGGATTCAAATTTAACAACAGACATAGCATCTGAACTAGCTAAAAAGAGGAGAAGAGTTTCTTTTGCACCTGAAGTAACTTTACATAAAATTAATTTTTTGAAATCATCAGAGGAAAGAAAACCTAAAAGACGAAGTTCCTTAGGTGGTGTGAATTCTACTAAAGATAATAATGATTTAAAGTTAAGTACAAGTAAGTTTATTGAGAAAATTCATAAACTGGAGATAAATAATGATAATAATAATGAGAATAGACAACCAGATAATTTACAAATAACGAATCAAATCATGATTGATGAAGAAACACAAACTATGGAAATGAGTGTCGAACTAACACAACAAATTTTACAACAACAGGAAAATATTTGGAATCAGAATAATGAAAAACATAATGAAAAGTCAGTAAATCAAGAAGAAAAGTCAAATAGTTTGAGAGAATTATTTGATGATGTGGAGAAGGAGTTGAACTCAGATAATGATGAAATTGTGGACATGGAGTTTACAGAACAACTAACAAATCCACCAACGAAAGATATATATGATAAAGAACTTTCAGGTAGATCAGAAGATGCAGATGAGCTGACTATGGAATTTACAGAACCTTTATCTCTATTGAAAATAAATGATAATGCCAGAGACTTTGAAAATGATAAAAGTATCGACAATAATTTGAAAGAGAATTCAATACCAAATAATGATGAAATCGACGAAAGTGAGCTAGATAATGGACTTCAAAAATTAAATCATGAATTATCACAATCCCAGGAATTAGCAGATGATGATCAAATGGAATTTACGGAGCCAATTGAAACGCCACTCGGACATAAACAAAACTTTGATGATAACATTTCTGATGAACCACCAAGAATGAAATTTAATATTGATGAAATTGTTAGCTTAAAGCAAAATGATGAATCCAAACCCATGGAATTTACAGAGACAGTTAACTTTGACAGCTCCAGGCAAGAAACCTCAGTTGAACATGAAGGAGTTGAAGATTTCCAAGAAGATGAAAACTTGGATTCTGAAGAAGATAATAACATCATTAATCGTGCTGCCATCAATCCTAACCAAGAAAATGAGGTTATGAATTTAAGAGCAAAACTAAAAGAACAAAGTATTGATAACAATGGTCAAACTCTCATGAAAGCAAACGTAGATAAATCTTTATCTATATCGAATTCACTAAGAGCAGATATCGAAAGCCAAAATCATAACATTTTTGAATCCAATTCAAACCTAACTACAGTAGAAGAAGCATCTGAACCACCTACAAGCTCGAATTCAAATAACGAGCAAAGTAACACACCAAACTGGGAAAACCAGACACTCAATCAAGAAACGGAAAATGTGGAATACAATGATACAGCTAATGAAACATACCAACATGATATAATCAACAATGCTTCAGTTGATATGACAAATGACGAACACGAAATGTCAACAGATATGGAAAATTCATTGGTAGGTACTGAAATGATTCCATTAGCAGAAGTTACAGGGGATTTTACAGAAAATCAAGATGACTATGATTCGGACAATTCATTCACAGATGATAATCACATAAATGTGTCACTTGATACATTCTTGAGTGATGTTAATGTTCAATTTTTTGATTATATTGGACCATCAGAAATGGAAGTATCTCAAACGCTGAAGTTCAATCCAAATATCAAATCATCACCAGAGTCATCATCTTCACCATCAACTACAACCACAGCATCTTCAAATTCTTCTACACCATTTATCCATAATCAAGCAAAATCAAACTTGATGGACTTTATTGACAGCTGTATAAACATTCCATACTATCATTACGTTATTCATTTGATTAATCAATATAGATCATCAATCCAATCGATATCAACAATGGTCAATACTTTTTCAAATGATGTTTTAGAGTTCAATCCTACAGCAATAAGAGAATATTATCAGCAAGCTGATGATCTTAAATCTGATTTATCTACGAATTATCAAGCTATTGCATCATTTACGAGAAAACAAGCAAAATGTCAGAATCTGAGATTTGTTTCAAGTCTTTTGGAACAACTTATTTTGTCATATGAAAGAACCAATTTGGGATTGGAAAAAGAATTGAATAAAGCTTTCGAATGGAGAAGAGAAGTGTTGATCGAAAGACAAAAGATGATTGAAAAGAAAATGAGATTGGACCAATATATTACCAGTCTTAACACACTGAAAGATAACTGGAATTCAATGGACATAGAAAGAATGAAACAGGCTAATCAAAAAATGATTGTCAAAAATGAATTAAAAAGTACTACCAAACAAAAAATTTCAGAAATATCCAAATCAGTAGGAAGTAAAAGTAAAGTGTTAAATAGTAAGAGAAAGAAGAAAGAAGAACTTCTTAAGGAAATTGAAGAACTTAAGAATAAGATTGCAAATAAAACAATACCCGAGAAATCAGACCTGGAAAAGGTTAGAGAGCAGCTGATAAGTTTAGAAGAGGAAAAATCTATAAAATTAATAACGTCTAATCCTATATCCTTACTGGTATCCAATACTTTGAAAATTACTTTCCAAAAGTTAAACATAAATGAATATGCAGTCTCTCTTGAATCCATAAAAAGTGACTTATTTAAACCATTTTCACCTCTGTTTGACCAGTTTGTTTTTCAAAATGCTAAAACTGTTAAAGCATCAGAAGTGAACATTTATTTGAAAGGTTTAATTCAATCATGGAAAGTCTTTTGTAGTGTATGGAAAGAGTTATTAACAATCCATTATCTTCATTCTAGTAGTATCATAGGCGATTCATTCAAGCTGGAATTTCAATTATCACAACCCATTGATGGCTCATTATGCAATCACATATTTGTTCAAGGGAATATAAAGGATTTGTTTACTAAAGATGACAAGATTACTGTTACAGTTGAAAGTGAGAACCCATACAAAGAAGATATAAATAAAGAAACTGTTATAGAGAACCTCAGATTATTGTTTCAAAACAAAAATAATGTTATTAATAGATTATGTGTAGAATAGTTATACAACTGTACAAAATTTGTATAAAATTTGAATTAAATCCGTTTTACATTACACTGGGTATATTATCTTCTTTCATAAAGATTATCATCATTTATATCCAAAACCTTAATATCATCTAAAAGATCATTCATAATGATTTTCTTATGATTTTTTTCAAAATCTTCTACAGATCTAGTTTGTGCTTCTATGATATTTGTAGGAACATCAACCATACTTGTATTATCATCATTACATATATTCATTGAAGGATCATAATCCTTTTTAGAATTTTCTGGTCTTGCAAATTTAAAACCTTGATGTTTATGATCAGTTTTATTATCCCTTTCTTTATTCTTCCCAAAACTTAAAAATAATTCTTCTTCTGAATCATCATCATTATCATCTTCACTATCAGATTTGTATGAGTGTTTCATTAAATTTAGTTTTGTACCATAAATTGAACTTTTTGTTGGATTGTTTGAAGGAGTGACAGATCCTCCAATTTTTGAAGTTTGTGACAATGCCTTCATAATGGAATGATCTTCATCATCATTATCATCTTGATTATCGTCATCCTCATCATCACCACCACTTGTGAAAATTGCCTTTCTGAAGCCTGGTTTACTATTTGCAAGATCTGAAGATATCTTTCTAATATTATTAGGATCATTTGAGCTACCATAGATTTTATTTGGCCATGTATAAGCAGAAACAGATTTTTTCTTAAATTCAACCGGTTTATTGGTTTCACTATCACTACAATATTCATCTGATGAATTATCCCCTGAATGATTAATGAATATAGCCTTTCTAGGTGCCTCAGATTTTTTTTTCATTGTTGGAATATTTATCATTGGATTTGGTGCTGCTACTTGTCTTCCATTATTTCTCATTGTTGTTGGACTTCTATGATTAACAGTTGTAATAGAGACTGATGATTGAATAGGAGATGTTCTAACTTTAACAGGTAAACCTCTTGAAGAATTTGTAACTGCTTGATTAATGCTTGAAAGAGCAAATGGAGAATTTGTCGATGGACTATTTGATATTTTACGTACCATTGACACACTTTCTCTAGATTCTCTACTATGCACATCATCTTGAATTGGCATACCTTCAGATGAATTAACGGCTATCAATTTCGGAGAGTTTCTAGCTGATGTAGAGATAACACGAATAGGGGGTCTGCTGTTCAGGCTCATATTTCTACTTGAATAACTACCTACTTTACTCATTGGATTCAGAAATCTTGAATAAGAATCGTCATAAAAACTGTCTAATGATGCAAAACTTGGATTAACTGTAATTTGAACTGACTCAAACTTTTCAGCATCATTTAAATCTTTTCTATAATCATAGTCAGCTACTTTATCACCTTCACTTGTAACTTCAACTCCATCTGATGAAATGTAATTATTTGGACTACTAGCATCGAGAGGGGTTTCTGGTTCAACATCAAGTGTACAGTCAGTTGAAAGAAGTGGAATTTCTTCATTTGTAGTACTGGTTAAATGGTTATCTTGTGATTCATCCGATGATGGTGTTTCATATTGTATATTTTCTACAAATAGTGCAGTTGTTGGCCTAGATTGATTAAGCGTCATTTTAGAGCTATCATCTAACAGTGATAATGAAACTTGCGATGAATTTTTATTTCTTTCTTCAGATAAAATGTAACTACAATCATCCTTCAAATTCAGAGGAAGAGAATGGAGAGAAATGTTTAACATTCTTGCGGGATTGCTCTTGTTTGAATCTGATTTCTTCCTTTTAAAAGCATCTGATATTTTTTTCCTAATTCTATTACCTAAACCAATAACAGCATCATCAACTTCTTCATTACTAACATCAATTTTCATATTTTGATTCCATCTTGAAAATTCATTATCCACAAATGGATGTTGCACAATTTGATCAATGTCAATACGGGTATCTGGATTTTTATCAAGTAATTTAACAATCAAATCTTTAACAATTTTTAGATCTTTTTCATTTATTGGTTCTGCGACACGCCAGCGTGTTATATCAGGAAATTTAACTTCTTGATGATTGATATTTTCAAATAATTGAAATTCAGATTCGGCATAAAATGGTAGACATCCAAAAACAAGACAGTATAATGTTACACCAAGGGACCATATATCAATTTTGTTAGTAACTTTTTTTTGATTACCTTGTGTAGAGCATAATTCTGGAGCTAAAAAAGCAGGAGTACCAGCAGTTTTAGCTAATTCAAAATCATCTTGAATTTCACCATCAAGATTAGCGGCAAATGATACTCCAAAATCTGAAATTTTAACTTCATTATCCTTACTAACTAGCAGATTGGATGGTTTTATATCTCTATGAATAATGCCTTGATGATGTAAATAGTCTAAACCACTCAATACATCTCTGAAAATCTTCTTTGTTTCATCTAACTTCAACAGAGGTTCTGGAGTTAAATCTTCTAAGATAATATTACCACTAATATCATTTGAATTAGATTGAAGTTTAGTTAATATTTCCTCTGGAGATATCTGCCATTTAACTTCACCCTTTTCAAGGTATTCAAGAACAAGATAAATCTTTCTTGAATTTTCAGCATCTAGTACTTCAATTAATTTAACAACATGAGGATGATCACATTTCTTCATGATTGCAATTTCTTTTCTTATTTTATCTTCCTGGGTTTGTCCTTTACCTCTAGTCAGTCTATTTAATAATAATGCAGGTTTACCTGTTCTATCGACTATTTTGATTGCAACATTTTCACCTGTTGCTAGATCTTTTGCTAATTTTACCTTACCATGTTGACCTGAACCAAGATCTTTTAATATTTCGTAAGTATTTAAAATTCTTTTTCTTGTCACTGGATCATATTCAACATGTACATAATGAGTTTCTTTCACACGTGAAATTTTAGAATTTTGTGATTCATTATTAGATGATAAATTAGCAGTTGAACTCAATGATGTGTTTGAAACACTTTCTTTTAAAGTTGATGTAGTGGTATAATTATGATTATTTAATAAATTTAATGCATCCCTTGATGGACTCATATTTTGACGAAATAATGTCCTTCTCTTAGATGAATCTGACATTCTTTTACCAGTTCTAGCAAGACTCGTTAATGAAACATGTGAACTTTCTCTTGATGGAATTGGAGAAGAAGTTGCAGATCCTTTAGTACTTAGTAATTGTTCATGTGTTGTTAAATTGTTATGATTAAAATCTATACTTCGACGAGTTGAAAATAGGTAATCCGTTACTTTATTAGCTAATTCTGATATTTTTGAATGAGAAGATGCAACTGGTGAACCATTAGATGTTATATCACCATCAATTGATGTTAAATGTTGTGGTATAGTTGGATTTATAATAGATTTAGTTGAACTTCGAGAATTTCTTGGATTTCGATCATAATCGTGATTCATATCAATATCTAGATCATCATTACTAGTGTCAAAAAATAAAGAATTCACATTATTTATTGAGGATTTAACTTGAATATTAGCATTTGTAGTTGATGGATCTGTACTTGGCTTTATATTCACCAAAGAAATTGGATTCGATGTTGATTTTAGATTATTTATCATGTTTATTAGTTATAATTTGTTTGCCACAGTCCGTTTTATGCAAAAAAAAGTTTAGTCAGGGAACTGGGGGATATGTTGTGGGAGGGGTTGTCTTGAAACTTGATGTCCAATACTTCAATAGAACTTCAATCAATCAACAAGGCTCTATATGTATATTTCCTAGAGTATAAGTCTCTGATTAAATGTCACAAGATAATACTAACAAATTATTAATAATAATGTAATTTAAGAATTGGCCAGTGAAAGTAAAAAAAAACTTCGATGTCCTCACAGATTTTCTCAAGTGACTGATTTTTTCTTATATTAAGAGCTTTTCTAGGCCTTTTTCTTCGCTCTGTCATGGTTTAACAATCATTATTTACATGGTTTTAGATATATACAATACATGAAGTATATAGAGAAATATTTATATAAATAGGATAGAATGTATTGATTCTAATCGATTGGGTAGTATTTATTACCTGCTGCATCATATGCGATTTTTCTATCTTTTCTATTATCTCTGAAAACACGGCCGTATCTGTAACCAACCTTACCAACTTTAACAGGTGTAAATTTAAATGCAAATTTATCACCTTTATACATTGAAGCAATAAATGAACCATCATCTTTCTTTTGTGTCGCTTGATTATGAGATGAATGTTCACCACCTTCAGATAATCTCTCTAATGTAACAGCTGCAGGTTCTAAATTAAATTCCTTTGCTGCATCAATTGGACCAAATGGTTCAGATTCTGCAATTGTTAAGAAACGTGATTGTAATGTTTCCTTTGGAATTGGAATTTCTGTTAAATTCTCTGCATTCTTATCTGATTTATATAATGGGAACATTTTATACATTGTTTCTGACATTTTCTTTAAATCATCTTTTATTAATCCTTGTTGTTCCCATAAATTTTCAACTTCTTGTAATTTTAAAATTGCTTCAATTCTTTGAATCTTTAAACCATATTTTAATGCTGCTTGTTGTGATGATATTTGATTTACAAGAATATCTTCAACAATTTGTGCCTTAGTTTCTTTACCAATTTGAAGATTTGTAAAACATTTGGAATTTAATGGAAATGGTTGTAATGGATTCTTAGATCTACGTCTATTATTTTGTGTATCATCAGTTTCTCTAACATCAAATTCACTAAGTGGTTCAAGTAATGCATTACCTCTTTCATCTCTTGGATCAATATAATTTGTTGAATGATTGTTTTTTGGATATGTATATTTATTAAGATAATATTCACCTTTATAATTCTTTGGACCAAGGAACTCATCCATAAGACGTTTGAAAACAGTTTGTTTACGACCATTTCTAGCTGGTGGAATATTACCTGCCTTGGAATAAAATGGATATGCAAGTGTTCTTCTATAACGCACTTGTAACACTTGTTGATATCCAACAGTCTTCACAGAAGACGCACTACTATCTATAATAGACTTTGAGAACATAGCTGTGTGTTGTCTCTAGAGCAGTTCAACTGTTCAACTGTTCAAGACATGAAGTTTTCATGTTTTCAAGTTTTCGTTGGCTTCAGAAATTTGAAAAATTCATTTTTTTAAGAAAAATTTACTGTCAGAGATCGTCCCATCGACGCACTATGTTATTGTCTATTAAACTGGGGGGTGCTGGTTTGGCATCATGCAGATGGAACTGACATGCTGGGTTCTGAACTGAATATCAGTGAAAAAGTTATCATACTAAGATTTTACATAATTTTCACAATTAAGAAAAACTTAATATTATTTACCATATTTAATTTTAAAATTTTAATTTAAATGTAACTGTGACTTATAACTATAACTGTGATATAAAAAAAGGAATATAAAATAAAAAGTAGACGGGTTTGAATGATAAATTATGCTGTGTAATGGATATTGGATATATGGAAAATCATATTCAATTTGATGATATAATAATGTACAAAATAAAACGATATTGAAGAGAAAAAGGGATTGAAAATTTATTAATTAATATTAATCAAATTTGCATATGATTTAACAATCAATTAAATCAACAACCTTTAAGTAAACTTCTTCACATTGGGAACCAATATGTTCATCGTATAAGTTGTAGAAATTACCAGAAAGACATTGGTAGAAAACAGTAGTGTTACCAATTGCTAAGTTACCATCTTCAGAGATTGACCAACCAGCTGCATAGATTGCACCTGCTTGTGGTGGTGGACCATCGAATTGGAATTGTCTGTTTGCAACAATGGAACCAATTCTACCATGAGCATCAGTTAAAATAGAATCTTTTAATTTCATAGTTAAAGCATTTGGATTCTTACATGAGACTGGGAATTTCTTATCATCAGCTGGGGAAGTTGGTTCAGATTTTTGTTCACCAGTAGTGGTTGCTTGAATTTGACCATCACCAATTTGAGTTGCAACAGTAGCAGTAGAAGCTTGAATTTGACCATCACCGATTTGGGTAACAACTGGTGCTTCGGTTTTAGTAGTAGCTTGGATTTGACCATCACCAATTTGAGTAACAACTGGTGCTTCAGTCTTGGTAGTAGCTTGGATTTGACCATCACCGATTTGGGTAACAACTGGTGCTTCGGTTTTAGTAGTAGCTTGGATTTGACCATCACCGATTTGAGTAACAACTGGTGCTTCAGTCTTGGTAGTAGCTTGGATTTGACCATCACCGATTTGAGTAACAACTGGAGCTTCGGTTTTAGTAGTAGCTTGGATTTGACCATCACCAATTTGAGAAACAACATCTCTCTTTGCTAAAGCAGAAGAGGAAGCCTTAGTTGGAAGAGGATCAATTGAAATTGCAAAAGCAGATGGGTAGTTGGTAGTTGCAGATGCTAAAGTTGCAGATGGGGTTAAAGTGGACCATGGTTCAGATGGAACATAAGCAGCTAAAGATTGTGCAATTAAGGATAATGTAGCAACGGATAAAGTAGAAGTTCTCATTTTAATATATTTGATTTGTATATTTGATTTGTATATTGATTTGATTGTTTGTTTGAATAAAGAGTTGATTGTTCTTTGTTCTTTTGGATGATAAAGGAGAAGAAAATAATTGAGGGAGAATTGAATTGATCTAAGTGGATCAAGGTACTCTTTTATACATTTGGAAGAAATCAACATACAACTCTCCCCACCCAAATTGGTAATTCAAGTCAGCCTCTGTTTGTTTTGCTGGTATATTAAATCACAAATAACATCATCTATTGTCCAATTTGAATGCCTCTTGGAAGTGGCTGGTCGCGTGGATATTAATAAATTCTGTAATCACTTTACCTAATTAGGAAATAATTCCTAATTGGTGCACAAATTATTTTTAGAATTTTATCAAATTTTAATGGCTGGTGTTTTCATTTTGCTATTTTGGGTATTTCAATAACTGCTTAAGCGGTTACAATCATCATCGAGGGCTATTTTTAATATTATCTGGTTGAGAATAATAATATAAGAGGTTTTAAAAATAGATCAATAGAAATTATTTTATCTTTTATAGTTTTTTCATTATATACTTATTATTTATTTTTCATTAGTTTGGATCATTATGTCCGTTAAAAAAAATTAAACTCATCAAATCAAAATCAAGAAAGTTTGTCAAGGACCCCTGCTGATTTTTGATCCTTTTCACGTTCACTAACAGTTACTCTGTTTAACATTGCCATGAACTCTTTGGCATATGGTGCTTTGGTAACACTACTATCATTTAGATTTTGAACAACTTCTAAATAATTATGATAAATGTCACCATTGAAGTTACCTAATACTGAGTTGATGAAAAAGTCACTCAATTTGAATGAATCAGTTAATCCTATAATATGTTCACGAACTTTCTCCAGTAAAACATAAGTTCCTTTTTCTAATTTTGAAAATGTATCATTAGAGAGAACACCTGTTTGTAGAAAGTATATACCAAACGTTTCAATATTATTGTATGCAAATACTATTGCTAGATTTTCCAATTCTTCTTTAACTTGGTCATTTTGAACCTCATTTAATCTGACAATCCATTTATCAAGAATATATTCAGCAGCATATAATTTAGACAATGCTAATTTTTCATTTGCAATGATATCCCAATTCTTACCATTGTCCTTTAAATCATTAAGACACTTTAATGATATTCTGAAAATAACATTTTGAAGTGCAGAATTGAGTTTATTAAGATCTTCCAAATCTTGTTCATTCTTTAAAACAAGACCTTCCTTTTCAGTTTTCTTCAAGAATGAATAATTATCACTTGCCTTACCATTTTTCAAATAACTCATTACTCTTTGAATTGTGATTCTTCCACTATTTTGTGCCAAGATATTATTATCACCTTCCCAAGTACATTGAACAACATGATCTGCAAAACCTTTAGCAAAACCAGAATATGCTGAATAACCATGACCACCACAACTTTGACGACATTCATCAATTAGATCAGCAGTTAACCAAGTACAAGTACTTTTCAAACTTGCAGAATCTGCAAATAAACCTTTCAAGTCACTAATTGATTTAGCTAATATATTGAAATTACCACTCCTTACACCTTCATTTAAATTAGTTAAAATTTTCTTATGATCAGATTGAATTTGATTTGATGCAATACTCATACCATAAACCCATGCGAGATATGGTAATAATCTTTTTTGATGTAATGGGTAATTAATTAATTGATTTTCCATTTTTTCACCTTTAACAGTAAATTGTCTACGACCAACAGCATATCTTAATGCAATTGTAATAAATCTTGAACCTGTTCTAAAACTATCAGTTACCATTGTAACTCTACCACCTAATAATGCACCATAAGATAATTGTTCCAATGGAGGTTCAACAACATTACCATCAACATCAACTTTTGTAAATTTACTTAACATATATTGTCTTGGAATTCTAACACCAGAAAATTGAATCCAACCATTATCGATACCATCTCTACCCATTTTTTCACCAATATCACCAATTGCAACACCAGGATATAAATTATGATTTGAGTCTCTTAATGGTACAACAAAAGTTTTAACACCATAGTCTTTATTTTTAATAATTAATCTTGCATAAACAACAGTATGAGTTGCACTATGAGCTGCACCACCAATCCACCATTTAGTTGCACCAACATGAGGTGTATTAATAATAAATTCATCTGTTGATAAATCAAGTGTTGCAGTTGTTTGTAATGCTGCAACATTTGAACCATGAGCAATTTCAGTCATACTAAAACAACCATAAATATCTTTTATATACATTGCACCTCTTTCAAAAGCCCAATATTTATATTGTTCATCTGTACCATTACCTCTAACTGCACTCATAAATAATCCAAGATGAACACCCAATCTTGTACCTAATTGAGGATCAATCATTGCAATTAGATTTAAACGATCTTGGAAAACTTGGAAATCTGGTGCATCTTGTTCCATATATTGAGATAAACGTGCAATCTTATCAGCAGTTAATTTACGATGTTCCTCACGAGACATTTCATAATATTCTGGTTTAACAGCTAAGATAGGGTCTCTTTCAATTTGTTGCATAAGACGTAAAGTATGAAGTGCATTATCATCTGAACCTTCAATAAATGAATACATTTCATTTAATGGGAAACTTGTTAATGCTCTTTCCTTCCAGATAAGTTGTTGAGGATCTGGTTCCATAGAATTTGGGAGTACTGTTTGTTTCATTTTTGTTATTCAATTAGTTTTCCTAATAAAATATATTATAATTTTTTTATACAAGAATTAGAATATGGAATATCATAATAATAGAGAGGGAACCATGTCCCTTAAATAGCAGCTATTGTCAGAAAACAGGGGAAAACTGTCAAAATGTAAAAAGAAAAAAACCACCAACTCCGAGAGCGGGGAAAATCACCCCGAGAAAGTAAATTGTGGGGAAAAGAGTCTCTTTTAATTGCCCGAAAACTGACCTTCCACTGTAGCTACTGTTTCACCAGTACAACTCATAACAGTTGCACTTAGTTTAGCTGTAATGGTACTGTTTGGGATAATTACTGGTGGTGTAGTTTTAATAACGATAGAGTCTAAGTAAGGGAAGTTTTTAGTAGTGTTAATATCTGCACGATTGATTGATAATGCGACGGTTGAAATACCAGTTTTCGCACCAGTCTTCTCTAAGACTAATGATTTCAGGTATTCTTCCATTACCAATTGTACTTTATCAAATTTTTCATTATTATTTTTATTGTTTTTAATAAATCCCCATATGTTATCACCGAAACGATGGGTTCTCCAATGCACATCTTGTGTAGAGAAAGGCAATTTGAAAACTGCTATTCTTGAACCATCTTCACTATTTTCAAATTCTAATGGTGGTGTAGGTAAAACAATCAATTGCTTAAATTGTGAATTAGTTGTTGGTTCAACGAGTGATTGGATTTTAGGTTTTTCAACAGAAACATACTTTTCATCAGTTTGTAAAGCTTTGATAATTTTTGTAAAACTATCATACAAATTCAATTGTGAACAACCTCTTCCATCTTCAATTTGGAAATTAAAATTATCAGGATGATGTTCATAACGACAATATTTACCAATATTATAAGTTGCCCATAAACCTAATACACTAAATATGAAAAATCCAAATCTTCTACGACGATATGATCTGAATGGTCCATAACCAAATCGTCTATCTCTGTACATCCAATCTCTGGAATAATCATTATAATCATCCCTAGAGTTATTATTTGCATTTGTTGAGTTTCCAGCACTTGAACTTGAAGAGTTTTGTTGATTAGTTGAATAATGTGAGATTAATCTTGGTTGATAAATTAATCTCTTATTTAAAAAGTTTGATCTAATTGTTGTTCTAAACATTGTTGTTTGGTGGTTTATAGAAACTTCAATTGTGAAAAGTAGGTGAAATTAATTACTGCTCTATTTAAATACTTCAATGCCATGAACAAAGTAACTATTATACACGGAGATAATGATAACCTCAGGTATCAAACCATTACTTTACCGTTATGAAAACTCCGACATAATGGAGGTAATCCGGCGATAACACCGTATAGATAATACCTTATTATTATTCTTATTGCCGCTTATATTCCCACTTTGTCACTTTTTCGTGACTTGGCAAATTTCGAGTTCGGTATTGCAATCTTGTTAACTTTGTATTGTCTCTTCTGATGCCTCTGAGTTCAGATAAGTCACGCTTAGTTTAATTACGGCTCCGTCTAAGATAAGGAAATATTCAGATTAAAAAATTTTTATAATGGATACAAGTCAATTAGAGAAGTACATTGAGTTTCCAATTGATTTCAAAGGTCAACAACTAGTTGAACGTATATCATACGTTTTGATAACATTTGGTTTTATAATTTCATTATTTTTTGGATTCGCATTACAAGACATAACTTATTCATTATATTCATTTATACCATTCATTTTACTATCAATTATAATTGTGTTACCTTCTTATCCAGCATATAATAAGAATCCAACAGTTTTCTTGAAAAGACCGGTTTCAAAACCAATTAATATCGAAATAAATTAAGTTTATTGTATAAATAAAATAAATAAAGGTTTACTTTTTTAATAATTTATATATATATATTATCGATATAAGTTTTTCTAATCTATTGATAGAATAAGATAAAATAATTATAATGTCATTATACTTAGGATTTGATTTATCAACACAACAGTTAAAGATTGTTTCAAATTATGAAGATCTGTCGTTTCATTCAAAATATTCAATTGATTTTGATGAATTTAGTGGAAAATATGGAATAACGAAAGGTGTTATCACAAACAATGAAACTGGTGAAGTTATTACTCCAGTTTCGTTATTTATTGAAGCATTTCAGACTTTATTAGATAGAATGAAAAATGATGGATTTCAATTTAATAAAGTAAAATCTATTTCAGGATCTTGTCAACAACATGGTACTGTCTATTTCAATAAAAATTATGAATCTTTATTAAACAATTTATCATCAAATTCAAATAATTGGTTTGATGATCTATCCAATGGGTTTTCCTTTGATATGGCATCTAATTGGCAAGATAGATCAACAGGTGAAGAAATTAAAGCATTTGAATCTGCATTAGGTAATGCAAATGAATTATGTAAAGTTACTGGATCTAAAGCTCATTATAGATTTTCAGGTTTACAAATACGACGTCGTGCAAAAGAGAATTCAACAAATTGGAAAGAAACTAATAAAATTGGTCTAATTTCAAATTTTTTAGATTCTTTACTTACTGGTAAATTAAGGGGAATTGAAATTGGTGAAGCATGTGGTACAAATTTATTTGATATTCAAAATAATGATTGGAATAATGAATTATTATCATTGTTATTAATGAAAAATGTTAAAGTTGATGAAAATATTACCATAGAGGAACAATTAAAGGCAAGTGAAATTGCACGTCAAATGATCGGTGAAGTTGTTAAACCTGATAATAAAGGAATTATTTCTAATTATTTGATTGAAAGGTATGGTTTTGATTCCAATTGTGCTATTTGGCCAATAACTGGTGATAATTTAGCAACAATTATGTCATTACCATTGAATAAAGATGATTTATTAGTTTCAATGGGTACAAGTACAACAGTTTTATTATTAACTGAAAAATATGTACCAAGTATTAATTATCATTTATTTAAACATCCAGTTTGTTCAAATATTTATATGGGTATGTTATGTTATTGTAATGGAGCATTAGCTAGAGAACAAATACGTAATGAAATTAATATGAAATATGAAACTGATGGATGGGATAAATTTAATGATGTATTGATGAATCAATATGAAAATGAACATGAGAGTAATAATAAGATTGGTATATATTTCCCATTGGGAGAGATTATACCTAATGCGAAATCATGCAAGAGAAGATTCAAGTATTTAAATGGTGAATTAACTAAATTAAATGAAGGTGAATATTCAGTTGAGGAAGAAACTTTACTTATAATTGAATCACAGGCATTATCATGTAGATTAAGAGTATGTCCAATGTTAAGTAAGAAGTACAAGGGCGAGGAACAAGGTGAAATAATTAAAGACTCTATTAAACAATTGAAATCAGTAGTTGGAGAAGAATTAGTTGTTGATGATGTTTCATATTCAATTGAGGAATTTATTAAAAGGCCTAATAATGTATATTATGTTGGAGGTAGTTCAAAGAATAAATCGATTATAAAAGTATATAATGAAGTCTTAAGTCCATTAAATAAAGGATATAGAGTTGAAATTGGAGATGCATGTGCATTAGGTGGATGTTATAGAGCTATTTGGGGTAGTACAGAGAAAGAATTAGGATTTGAAGAATGGATTACGAAAAAGTTTAATTTTAATGAAAGTTTAGAGATCATTGAAAGTAATAATAGTATTGAAAAATGGAGTGAATATTCAAAAAAAGTTGGTGTTCTGAGTTTAGTTGAAAAGGAACTTGATGTTTAATATTATTTTATCTACTTTATATACTTTAAACAATATATCATATAGAGATGTTAATGAATTAAGTTAACCAATGAATGATTAACTGGATGATTCAATAATGCGAGTCGGAGAAGATAAATTATCCGGAGATAAAGAATTTTTTCAAATTTTTCTAAATACTCCACATCTTATATCCGGAGGAAAATATATGAAAATTTAATAATTGGTCATCAATCAGTGTTATAATTGATTAATGAGAAGTGAAGTAAAATCGGGGGACTGTATTAATTAGATATAGTAAAATAGAGTTGTAGTTGAATTTTTAAAGCATATAATGAAATTGAATTTATTTAAGATATAGTTATATAATCATGGTATGAAGTGATTTATGATATAATGTAGTTAATTAATTAGAAAATAAAAAGATATATGATGAGTTAGTAATATAATATTTTGACAAGTAAGGTAATGAAAACTTAAGCAGTTGCAGAAGCTGTAGCACCAGGACCAAGAGTGACTCTGTTACGTTTAGTTTTATAATCTTTAATTGCAGATTTAATTGCATCTTCAGCTAACATTGAGCAATGTAATTTAACAGGTGGTAAACTTAATTCTTTTGCAATTGTTGTATTTTTGATATTTGCAGCTTCATCTAAGGTCATACCTTTAACTAATTCAGTTGCATAACTTGAACTTGCAATTGCTGAACCACAACCAAAAGTTTTAAATTTAACATCTTCAATTATACCAGTTTGATCATTAACTTTAATTTGTAAACGCATAACATCACCACAAGCAGGAGCACCAACTAAACCTGTACCAACATTTGACAGAGTTTTATCCATTGTACCAACATTACGAGGATTTTGATAATGATCTATAACTTTTGGATGATAAGCTCTTGTAAGAGATGGTTTAATTGAACGTACAATAGAAGGACGAGTAGATAAGAATAAGGATCTAGCTAACATTGTTTGATTACAGAAGGAAGAAGTAAAAGAGATAAAAGAACAGAAGAAATAAAAGATCAATAAAGATAATAAAAATCTTAATAATTAATTAAGACTATAACCTATATTTATGCAATAAAATAAAGCTTAATATTAATAATAGAGGGGAAGATCAAGTAATTAAAAAAAAAAAAGTAATAAAAAATAGTCGCGTCTAGATTACGTAATACGATAAACAACTAAATAATTTTATCACTCATCGGGTGAAGACAACCGGTATCCTTGAAAAATTGCAATATTTTTCACTCTCAAGTGGTAGTTTAGCAGTAAGATTCTGCGATAGTGAAAAGATTTCATTGATTTTAAATAATAATTTTAATCTTTTGATTTTTATCTTTTGATTTATATCTTTTCACATCAGATAATATCTATTATAGACAACAAAGGTAATATCATATAATATATAGTATAACATACAATGTCTATTGATAATCGTCCTTTACCTTTCCATTATCAATTCCTATCTGGTGCAGTTGCTGGAATTTCTGAAATTTTAACAATGTACCCTTTAGATGTTGTTAAAACTCGTATTCAATTACAAGTTGGTAATTCAGCAAATGCTGAATATTCTGGTGTTATTGATTGTTTTACTAAAATTATTAAAAATGAAGGTCCTGCAACTCTTTATAGAGGTATTTCAGCTCCAATTTTAATGGAAGCTCCAAAACGTGCAACTAAATTTGCTGCAAATGATGAATGGGGGAAATTTTGGAAGAAAACTTTTGGTGTTGATCAGTTAACTCAATCAATTGCAATTCTTAATGGTGCTTGTGCTGGTGCAACTGAAACTTTCATTGTCGTTCCTTTCGAATTAGTTAAAATTAGACTTCAAGATAAATCAAAAGCTTCATTATATAAAGGTCCAATGGATGTTTTGATGAAAACTGTTCGTAATGAAGGTATTCTATCATTATATAATGGTCTCGAAGCAACTTTATGGAGACATATTATTTGGAATGCAGGTTATTTCGGTGTTATTTTCCAAGTTAGAGATTTATTACCAAAGGCAAATGATGCAACTCAAAAGACAATGAATGATTTAGTTAGTGGTATGATTGGTGGTATTGTTGGTACTGCTCTTAATACTCCCTTTGATGTTGTTAAATCACGTATTCAAAGTACTTCAGCTGTTGAAGGTCAAGTACGTAAATATAATTGGGCTTGGCCTTCATTAGGCATCGTTTTACGTGAAGAAGGTTTTGCTGCTCTCTATAAAGGTTTTCTTCCAAAAGTCTTACGTCTGGGTCCAGGTGGTGGTATTCTTCTTGTTGTTTTCACTAATTGTATGGATTTCTTCCGTGGTGTTTACTATAAAGAAGTTAAATAATTCTTATGACTTTAAAACTTGTCATTCTATTCTACTTTTTTTCTATTATTATAAACAAAAATATATAAGTTAGTAGTACAATACTACTTCTTTTTCTCTTTATTACACAAATATATAAATGCATAATAAAATTGTTCAGTTATTTCTAAACTTGTGCAAAATTTTTACTCCCCCGGATTTTTTAAAATTTTCCGCAAACGGCGATAACATGCTTAACTATCATTCCTTTCCCCCCAAATCCCTATATCCCTATATTCCTTTTGATATCACAATACAGATCACAAATAGTATGTCCGCAAAACTAAAGTCTGATAATCCATCTGTGGTATTACAAAAAGTTGGTGAAATAACTTTCGAAGATAGACCAGTTCCAGAAATTACTAAACCAAATTATGTTAAAATTGCAATTACAAATACAGGTTTATGCGGTTCCGATGTTCACTATTATGAAACTGGATGTTGTGGCTCTTTTAAAGTTGAAAAACCGATGGTTTTAGGTCATGAATCTTCAGGAGTTATTGTTGAAGTTGGTGATGATGTTAAAACTTTAAAACCTGGTGACAGAGTTGCTTGTGAACCTGGTGTTCCGTCAAGATTGAGTCATGAATATAAATCAGGTAATTATAATTTATGCCCTGAAATGGCATTTGCTGCAACTCCTCCATATGATGGCACTTTATGTAGATACTATTTATTACCTGAAGATTATTGTGTTAAATTACCTGATCATGTATCACTCGAGGAAGGTGCATTAGTTGAACCATTATCCGTTGCTGTTCATGCTAATAGATTAATCGATGTTAGATTTGGTGATACAATGATAGTATTTGGTGCTGGTCCAATTGGTTTACTTACTGCCGGTGTTGCTTCAGCTTTTGGTTGTAATAAAGTTTTGATTGTTGATATAGTTCAACAAAAATTAGATTTTGCAATCCAAAACAAACTTGCAACTCATACATTTAATTCTAAGAATAAATCTTTTGACCAATTAACATCACATATTAAATCAATTTGGGGAGAAAATAATTATCCAACTTGTGGTATTGATGCAACTGGTAATAAATTTTGTACTAATATGTGTATTAGATCATTAGCTAAAAAGGGTAGATTTGTTCAAGTTGGCATGGGTGGTGATAATCTTGATATGTTCCCAATTTCTTCAGTTATGGAAAGAGAATTAACAGTTAAAGGTAGTTTCCGTTATAGTGTCGATGATTATAAATATGCTGTTCAATTATTAAATGATAGAAAAATCAATGTTAAACCATTAATTACTCACCGTTTCAAATTTGAACAAGCAATTGAAGCTTATGAATTCTCAAAATTAGGTAGAAGTATCAAGATTATGATTGAAGGTCCAAAGCTGTAATCAATCATGGTTAATATAATATGAATATTTCTTTAGTTTTTTTTGGTTTAGTTTCTATATTACAAAGTTTATTATATAGTTCATTATTTACACGAAAACTTCTTGAGTAAAACTATTCATCCTTCTTTGCAGCATCATGTTCAGCAAATAACTTAGCATGTTGTTCATCATGCTTTGCTCTGAAAAATGTATAATGCAAAACAACATCTTCAATATTTCTCATTGCAGGATCTCTTGAGAATTCAGGATCAATGAAGAAAAACAATGGCATATCAACTTCTTCACCCTTTGATAATCTTTGTTCCTCAAAACAAAAACATTGAATTTTATTGAAATATGGTGCAACATGATCTGGTGTAACTGAATACGTTGCCATACCTGTAATATCTTTATCACCAACATTTTTAGCCTTATAAAATGCTAATGCAGTTTCACCTGGAACAACCCAAACTTCTCTTTGTTGAGGTACAAATTTCCATGGTAATGCACCACTAGTTTCAGCTGTAAATGAAATTCTTAATCTTCTCTCAGTTGCAACTGGTGATAATTTATCTCTTGTAAATCTAGTTGCATCAGTAATTGGTGTACCACCCCACCCAGTACGTTGACAAATCATTCTATAAATTGGAACACTAGCATATGATAATGCTAAGAAGATCATCATCATTGATAATGAATAATAAATTGTTGTTTGTCTATCATATTTATCCTTCTCTCCACGATATTCCTCTCTTAATCTTTTATATTCTTGCAGTGACATTTTTGGTAATTCTGCACGTTTAGATCTCGGAGACTCAATCATCTTATTTGATCCTGCACCTGGAACTTCATATAGTATACTTCTTGTATTGTGGAAACTTCTTAATTGATTTTGAATTGTAAAATTCATTCCTGATAATTTATTTAAATTACCAATTTGAAAAAATTTCGGGCTTTGATTTAAACCTCTTACAAGATTTCTTGTATTCATTATTACCAGTCTATTCATTTATGAGATTTGTAGATAGTATTACACCGGTGACTACTTTTTTCTAAAAGAACATTAAAGAAAACACAATGACTAAAATTAATAATTCTAATTTCCTTTGATTCTTTTAAGTGTTACAATTTTCATTGATTTTCTATAGTGCGAGTTCATGTCTCTTTTAAAAATGACCCATGATCAATGAATTGATTGATTATCAGTCCATTAGAGTAAAGTACCCAATATATAAAAACAGGGTTACAACTACAATAATCAATGATCAATGATCAATAACTGAGGTGTTGAAACAAATTTGTATATGACATTTTGAGCAAATTTACTTCACAATATTATAGTGATTGCTTAATTATATAATTTATTTAAGAAAGTAATTAGTATAAGATCTAAAAGTCTTCCTCTTGAAGAAACTGTAAAAGTTCTTGTTCACGTTGACGTGCTTCATTATCATCGTCAAATTTCTCACGACCAGTTGTCATTGGATATCTCATAGCCTTAACACTATCATTATTTAATTGCATACAAAATTTAATTCTACGATCAAATTCTGCTTGTGGTGCTTTAGTAGTGTAAACATCTGATACATCTAATGATTCAATAAATCCTTTGGTATGATTTATAGAGATATCAACAACACCATCCTTAATAGCCTTTGCAACAATATATTCAGCTGTTAATTCATTATCAAGGTGAAGTTTTATACAGATGTCTTTAAGGGAAATACGTTTATATGATAATGATATGATTCTGATACCTGTTTTAATAACATTTTCTCGTAAACGTAAAACTAAATTGTAATTCTTATCATTCTTTAAATGATCACCGTATGTTTTTAAAGCATTGTTGAATATTTTTAAATCACCTAATCTAACAGCTTTAGTAACTTCTGCATATGGAATTAGAGATTTGAATAATATTGGGTCATCAAATTGTGATAATTCTGGTATTTCACCTGTTAATAATTGAATTAAAATTTGTAATTTAGTTGCTGATTGGAGGAAACCTTTTGCGTTTTTAGTTTGTGGACATTTTCTAATGGCTGTGATAATACATTCATTTGCTGACGAATAATCTAATTGAATAGTTTGAATTCTTGCTAAGTAGTAATGATATCTAGCAACAATAGAAGTAGTTGCTTCATATGGGAATTCAATTTTTTCAACTAAGTTATAGGCTTGATTAATATCATTTGTAAGAATATAATTTCTTAACAATAATGTTATAACTGATGCTCTTGTTTCAGTATCATGACTTAAAGTTGCAGTTCTCAGTGCATTCATTAAATCTGCTCTAATTTTGATTAAATCCTTTGCATATTCACTTGATCTGAAAATGTAATACCAAACTTTAGCTTGTATGTAATCTAGAGTTCTTCTATTGTATGTTTTCAATAGCTCAATAACGTTCTTATTAAAAGCATACAATGCCTTAATTTCACCAATATCATATAAATATATTTGAACCATTAAATGAACAAAAACATCAATTTCAGGTGAGATTTCAGTGACTAATTGATCATCTGAATCCATATCGACATCTGTATCAGTTTTTGAAATATGTTTAGAGAATGGGGTCAATACACCAACAAGAGTCTCAACAGTCGGGAATGCAGCTGGATAAGTTTTGTTAATAAGAGCTAAAAGATCATCAGCTTTAATTTCCCTTCTGATTGCAGCATGTTGACGAAAGACACGCAAAACATAACGTGGATCAAATTTGACAACAGAGTTAGTGATCAATGGCAAAAAAGATTCTAATTGTTGGAAAACACTTTGTTCCTTATTTTCTGCAGTTACTTGTTCTTCAACACTGGTCATTGTTTGTTGAAGTGGATGTAGTGGCAAAGAAAGTACCTTACAAAGTTCTTACCAATTGCTGTGGTTACTAAATTCAAAAGATTCGCCCTCTTGTTAAAATTAATGTGGGAATTTTCCAATGATTAGGTAATAACCGTCGCGCCAGTTTTATCATTTACCACAAAGAACTGGTTAAGCCTACAGAGATGGCCTAATACACTGTGTTAATCTGAAGAAGAAAAGGAGTTTTAAAGTGAAGTTTGGCAACGATGTCTGATTTGAACTTAGTGACACAAGACGTAAAAGAATTAACAGAAAAGTTTCAAAATCTTGGAAGCTCAGTTACTACAAAACAAAGAGAAGAATTAGAAACCCAACTTCATGTATTTCAAGCAGCTTTACTTGCATTTAAGAATGAACATGTATCAGAAATTGTACAAAATGAAGAGGTTAGAACACAATTCTCTGAAATTTGTATTGCATTTGGTATTGATCCATTAGTTGTTGCTTCAAGTTTATCATCAAATATAGATAACAACTCCGAACGCCGAAGTCAATTGTGTTTAAAAATTATGGAGATTTGTGATTCCACTAGACATGTTAATGGTGGTTTATTACTATTAAAGGATTTACTTGATTTGATAAATGCTGATACATGGGTGAATCAAGATTTACATTTAAAATTTACTGCAGAAGATGTCGCTGATGCATTGGATCATTTACAAGTTTTAGGAAATGAACTTGAACTTATTAAAATTGGGAAGCACCAGTATGTCAAAAATATACCACAAGACTTGAATACAGATCAAAGTTCCATATTGAATACTGCAGATGTTCTTGGATATGTTTCCATCTCCATTTTACGTGATAATTTTGGTTGGAAAAAGGTTAGATGTACTGTTGCCATTGATGAATTAGTTTCAAATGGTATATTGTGGTTAGATATCAGAGAAGGTCACGAAATTAAATATTGGATTACATCTTGGATAAACAAAAATCTATAAAGTATAATTAGTGGAATATAATATACACAGTTAATTAAGATGGGAGATATATTGGAATGCAAAATCCACAGTATCATATTGACTCTCGTTTTGAATCAAAAAGTCTTCATTTTGATCTAATATATCATGATTAATATGATTCCATGTAGTAGAGTCACCATATAACATAGCACGTGGTTTAATTCTTTGCTTTCCATTAGCATCACATCGTTTACATTTATATGTATCATGGGTTTCACAGATAGTTTTAGTATTGAATTGAAATAATTGTTTTAAATTATCACTACTGAAAAGTCTTTCCACATCATCAACTGAATCAACAACACATGACGATAATTGCATTTTGGCACTCTGTCTCTGGAAAATCTTCTCTTCAATTGTACCAGTAGAAATAAATCTGTAAATATAACAATTTTTTTTTTGGCCATCTCTCCAAACTCTAGCTAACGCTTGTTGATCAGAAGCTGGATTCCAATCAGGATCCATTAAAATTAATCTGTTAGCACCAATCAAATTAATACCACAACCACCAGCTTTAGAACTTAACAAAAACACAAATTCTTTTCCATCAGGTTTATTAAATTTATCAACTAGCTTTTGTCTCTTGCTAATATTCATAGTACCATCAAGTCTTAAAGATCCAAATTTATGTTGTCTGCAAAGTTTTTCAACCAAATCTAATGTCTGTGTATAGTTAGAAATAACAACGATTTTATCATCCGTTTCTCTATCAATCTTAAACAAAAATCTTTCAAGCATTTGGAATTTACCACTATACCAGGTTTGAATTTCACGGTTTCTGCCCATGCTATTTGTGTCATCTTTATAATCTTCTGGAATTAAACTTTCGCATCCTTCTATATCATCAGGTAATGATAACAAGTTAGGATGATTACATAATTTTTTTAATAATCCAATAGCTTTAAGAGGTTGTGAGTTTTCACCCTTTAATAACTTTTTAATATCCGGTGATGTAATGAAGTAATTGTACAATTGTTTTTGCATATCTGATAATCCACAGAATATCACATACTCGTACTTCACTGGTAAATATTTACTCAAAATATCATTAGTTCTTCTGATAATGAACTTTTGAACCAATTCTGTTAACTCTTTTAATTTAGCATCACCTTTCTCTTTCTCCTTATCGGTTGCTAATGAATCACGTCCTCTTAAAATATGTATTTCATAGTTTTTTCTGAACTCATTTCTATTTCCTAACAATCCCGGATTGGCAAAATTCAATAAAGAAAAGTATTCAGATAAATCATTTTGAATCGGAGTACCAGATAAAATGATACGTCTTTCACAATTGATGGAATTCAAAGCATTGAATGTTAAACTATCGCCATTTTTCAATCTATGACCTTCATCAGCAAGAACTAAACCAACTTCACAATTATTCAATTTTTCAATATTTCTACGAAGTGTTTCATAACTAATGATTAAAACAGGACTAACTATACCATTACCAGTTGCATCTGCCCAATTTTCAATAGCATCTCCGATACTAGATCCTTTAGTTGATTTTCCATCAATGGCTAAAGAGTTCAATACACCAACACCTAACCATTTGTCAATTTCATTCGCCCAATTTCTAACTAAACTAGATGGACAAACAACAATACATTTTTCAATTGTCTTTTTACCTCTTGGACCTTGCTTCAAAAGTGTCCACATTAATGTTAAACATTGTAAGGTTTTACCTAGACCCATTTCATCAGCCATAATACAACCTTTAGCTTTTGGATGAACCAAACCTGCAGTACATCTATATAGAAATCGCATACCTTCACGCTGATGTGGTCTCAAAATTTTAGCAAGTTTAGGATCAATAACAACAGGAACATTGGGAAATTTAGCCATTGGATCTTTAGATTTATCTGATATTCCTAATAATTCATTCAAAGACTTTTTGTTGTATAGTTTAAATTTAGAAGGTCTTTGTGTGGATGTTTCAAATTCTTCGGTAGGAGTTACATCTTGTTTCATTGCTTTAGCTCTAGCTTCTGCCAGTGCTTTTTCATCCTCTTCTTTGATTTCGGGTATCACATCAACAGTTGGATCATATAAAACTATTGCTAAATCATCAAAGGGATCAAATAATGGTCTTGGTGGAAAGAAAACTTTTTTCCTATTTCCTAAAGGAGGGGGATTTTTCATTAAGACACTTTCATCTTTATTCTTCAGTGGTATAGTGAATTTACGTGTCAGAATCATTCTATTTTGATCAACATCACCCAAAACCAATCTTGGGTGAAGCGCATTCTTTCTTTTCAATGAATTGTTTTGACTATAACTATTTTCATCAAAGTAAGCTTGGTCTTTATCATTTGAAGCTTGAATATTTTCGCCTTCTGCATAAGTTTTAGGACCTTTCAATCTTGCTCTTCGCACCACTCTTCCATTTGCAGTTACATTAGAAGCCCCATTTCCTAGTACATCACGAGTTGCTGGTCTTGAAATTGGTGGTTTGAATGGTTTAAACAATGCAGAAGGATCGGTCAACGTTCTTCTACGTTTAAGTGAAGGGTTCAGACCTGCACCAGTACCCAGAGTAACTGAAACATATTTTGGTTCTTTGGGTTTACTTTTGTATCTACCAAAATCAGTTTTTCCCATTTATTTTCAGCTTATTATATAAGATATATAACGTATATGTGCTCTTTTAAAAACGATTGTTTACGGTAGAGATAATAAAAAAAAACAAGTAGAAGAGATGGAAAGTTGTGAATTTGTAAGCCAAATTTTGTTGAGATTCGTCCATGGTAGATTCTGAATTCGCTGACATAATAAAGTAAATGAGAAATTAATTGATTGTATAAAAGATATAAATATTATAAGTAAATAAATAAGCTTTGAATGTTATTC